>QANZ01018498.1:24563-53892 GCA_003254925.1 Chamaecrista fasciculata
TGTGTGTGTGTGTGTGTGATTTCTGATTTAATTTGATGAGTGGAATTTGAAATTCGTATGAGAAATGAGGGTTTGTTGAGTTTATGGGAAGAAGATGATGATGAAGATGAAGAGAGTGTTGGGTTTCATCGTTTAATGTTCAAAATATGAAGCTAATATGTAGTTCAAGCTTCAGCAAAACCACAAGTACTTAATGTGCAACTTTTGAAACCACAAGTACTACTTTTTCCGTCAAAAATTTAACGGAAAATTACACAAGTACTGCTTTTGTTTAACGGCGAAACACACAGGTACCTAATGTGCAACTTTTGAAACCACACGTCATAAAAGTGAGATTAGGCCAAACCACAGGTACCTTTCCTGTATTTTACCCAAGATATTATGGTAATATCTTAAATCAATATTGTTGGAAAATAACAAATTAGTTATAACTACCTAAGAGTTAGGTTTGTTATTTTGATTTATTAAATTCCAACAAAATGATGGGGACTAGGCGCATGGAGGTAGAATCTTTTGGGAAGATTTGATCTTCCAATTTGATTCTCCAAGATTGCATTTGAATTCAAATTATAATATTAAGGTAATATTATAATTAGGAATTCAAGTCCTAAAATTATGATATTATTGTAATCACATAATTTAATAATTTGATAATCATATAATTTAGGGATTCCCTGATTATAATTATCAAAACCTCAAACCCTATATATATATAGCTAAAGTCGACTTGCACCTATGCCTCATGACTCTAGGAATTTCGACTTTTCTCACCCATATTCACAAGAGCAAAATCGGTTTTGAGTCTTGGTGAAGAGAGAAAGAAAACACAACCCTAGTTTTTCCTAGAGAGAGAAAGTGGTGCAAACCTAAAAGGAGTTTTAAGGTTTGTGACAAGGTTGTGTGAGATCAAGAATAGGATTCTTGATCATAGGCGCCATCTATTCTTGGAAGTTCAAGAATTGTTCTTGAACTCAAGAACACCGTAGATAAGGTCCCTGATTCACTTGGAGAAGTGAAGGAGGCTAGCACCTAGGCATCTGCCAAACTGTTCGTGTGGATCACCGGCGGAGGGAGCACACTCGGAGTGGACTCCTCAGCATCCTGGACACAAAAGTCGCCGATTGATTTGGGTAAAATTCTGGTCCTTATACTGATACAGATCCATATAGCGGATTCATTGGGAAAGAAGTCGCTATGTGCCTTGTTTTATTATGTTTTGGTTTAAATTTTTAAATTTATATCCGTTTCCGCTGCGTTGTGTGCATGGCGATTTCCCAACAGTGGTATCAGAGCCAGGTTATTTTTGGATCTGTATTAGTTTTGGTGATTATACATGTGATGTGTAATGTATGTTTTACCGTTTTTCAATTGGCATGCTTGTTGATGTTTTACGAAAAAGATCCAGCAAAAGTTTTTGGAACTAATGCAAAAGGTGCAAATTTTATGTATGTGATACATAAAGAAATCAATATGATTGATTTAAAGTTTTCTTGAAAATTTTAGGCAAAAGTCGAAATTTCATATAATTATGATTAAAAGTGTTTTAATTATAATTATAAAAGGGGTGGCTGAAAATTTATTAAAATTATGAATTTTAAAATTTTCAGGATCAATAATTTAAATTCTTTAATATGATTCTTGAATTTTATAATTATTGATGATGGGCCTAATTTCAAGAAAAGGCATGTTAAAATTGCACAATCCTAATTAAACACAATACAAAATCGGTTTTGATATGTGTGTTTGCTATACCGTGTTTGACATAATTGTATGAATTGTTCATATATGTAATTGTGTGGTGTTGGATATGGCTCTAGGTTTTTGGTGTATACGGCCTGCGTGTCGTCTCCCTCTATCCGATGTAATTTTACTTTTCAGTTTCTACGTCAATGTAACTGGGGTTTACTCTCTTGTAATTTTACATTTTCTTTTTAGAAAAATTCTCTCATTGGCTTGGGAGAATTGTTAGGATAGGTGGGCCATATCTAAACACGGTATATGTTTGTTTTACATTTAGTTTGTATGTGATACAAAGCGCTAGATGTATGTTTAGGACGCGATTTTAACATGCTATTTAATTTTAAACGCTACAACAACGTATATGATACGAGCGTGGGATTTTGCATATGATGCAAGATCCATGCACATGTTTATATGTATGTGATACATGGGGAAATAAACATGTGGCATGACTCGTTTAATTTTAAAAGGAGTTTTGAAATTAAACTATAAAACAGAACGAATTTTAAATATTTAACCCTTTTAGAAAATCTTAAGCTTTAATGCCATCAATAAAACACCTTGTGGAAATCTTGTTCATCATAGAGCGGTGATCAGCGGCACGTATCTATCTTGACCTTGAGGACACACGGGTGGATGGAAGATTCAACACGACGCCTTGTTGAAATCTTGGTATGCTAGATGCGGTGATCGCCCTCCGCGAAACGTGTTTAGTAGGACCTTGATGATATGAGGGTTAAAGCTTCGGCCTCGTTGTTTTGAGCCTAGCCATTCACGAGTTTTATTGTGTGACTTAATGGGGTTATCAAAACGGTTTTGGACCTCAAGGCATTAGATGGGATAAACATGCCATAAAACGTATCATATGATGATACAGTCCCATAAAGATCTAAGAGTCACATACGATGTGATTGGTAAAGAGTTACCTACCTAAATAGCCAAAAGGTGCATGATCGCCCTCCGCGACGGTAAATTTTGGTAAAATATGGGTCTTAGCCACTAATAATAAATTTTACTGGGTTTTATAAAATGGTGGATTATATGATGCTAATCAAAATTCATATCTTTGAAATTGTAGAATCAAATGGCAACTAGTAGTTCAACTTTTTCACTGCGACTTACCCTTGAGAAGGAAGCTGACCAGAACGAACTTCCTCGTTTGGTTTCGTAATCTGAGAATTGTTCTCACCCATGAGAGGAGACTGTATGTTCTGGACAAACCTATCCCTAAAGAGCCTGCCAAGGGCGCTCCAGGAGCTGAGTGGAGGGCTTATGAGAAGCACTTCGACGACTCGCTGGAGGTCTCTTGTCTGATGATAGACACAATGATTCCGGAGCTACATGAGGGCTTGGATACATTGATGTCATATGAGATGATTATGCGTCTCAAGGAAATGTTCCGCTATCAAATCAGACAAGATAGATATGAGACCACTAAGGCTCTTATGTCTTTCAAAATGGCTGAAGGTGAATCTGTTGGTTACCATGTCACTCGGATGAGAGGGTACATAGATCATCTTGATAGGCTGGGATTCCCTGTTCCACCTGAGTTTGTCACAGGTATAATCCTGTGCTCACTACCTAAGAGCTATGACTCGTTCGTTAAAAGCTTCTATAGGAGAGGAACAGAGAAGACAGTTTCTGAGTTGCATGGAATGCTCAAGTCAGTTGAGGCATCCCTAATTCAGAAGAGGGAAAAGGAAATTGAAGGGCAAAGAAAAGATGAAGGGAATCGAGCTGGATGGTGAGACCAAGCCAGAGGACGACCCAAATCAATCACCTGCCAAGAAGGCAAAGCCCTCAGAGGAAGTATCTTGTGCTTTCTGTCAAGTGTCAGGACACGCGATGAGAAAGTGCAAATACTACTGGGAAGATCAAAAGAAGAAGAAGTGCGTTATGCCCTCTACTTTAGGTATCTTTGTTAATGTTCTTTTTCTACTTAAACCACTTAAGTATTGGATACGATATGTGGTTCTCACATTTGATGTGCAGGGTCTTCAGAGACACTAGAAAACGAGGACGAGAGCGATATGGACCTAGAAGTGGACAATGGAGCAAAGGTTGCTGCCGTTGCTGCTAAAGGAACATGAGAGCTTGGATTGCCCCTTAGGGCTAGTTTATTGTTATTCTTTAAGTTTGAACATTTTTCTCCTTATAGAGATAAGGAAGATTTTATGTGTAAACATTAAAGATTGGTTTCTATTTTAATAAAGTAATGTTTATTTGCTTATGTGATTTGCAAATGTATTCATTATGTCTTAAATTAGAAACAATAACAATATTTATAACATTGATACAAAGAAGAAAATTTAGATTAGCGAATCTAATCCTATACACTTTTGGCAATTGTCGTTTTGACCATACAAACAAGAAACGCCTTGAGAAGCTTCATATAGATGAACTTCTAAAGCTCACATGATTATGAATCATATGATGCTTGCAAGTCTTGTTTAAAATGGAAAGATGACAAGAGGCATTCCTCTACTGACCCAGTAATAGAATGTCTGACTTTTGGGAAACATACATAGTTGATGTATGAGGACCCACAAGTATTTAAGCTAAAAGTAATAACTCTTACTAACTGCTTCAAAAGGCTAGATCTACGGCTACCTTTTGAAACACAAGTCAGAGATCTTTTGAAATAGAGATTTCAAAGAGAAGTGGAGAATTAACTTGACAAGAAAATCAAGTTACTCGATTTGATCGAGGGAACAGGGATTTGAGTCAAGAGATTGTTAATCATCTTAGAAGCTGTGAGATAGTCTCACAACTTGCTCTTTCTAAAACCCCATAACAGGATGGTGTTTTGAGAAAAGGTATCAAACCCTATGAGATAAGGCTTGATCTATGATGAGTCTAATTGATCTTCTGCCAACCTTTAAAGGGTGTGCTCTTGAAGCTGCTGACTTCACACTTAACCATTTCGTCTAAGAGACGCCATATAAGATATGGTATGGGAAGAGTCCCATAAATGTTTTGTCTCAATTTTGAAGACGTCAAGTTTATGATAAGCCAAGGGCAGATTATAAACTGTCTTCAAAACCCTCAAGTATGTGCTTGTGGGATACCCTAAGAAAACAAAAGGGGGTATCAAGTCAACTACCCACCTGATTACAAAGGGTTTGTAAGTCAGAGGTGAATACCTTTCAGAAGGGGATAATTGTTTCCAAAAGAAACAGTGGGAGTAAGATGAATCTTGAAGGAGTTCAAGATCCACAAGACTTTTGAGTGGCGCAGACGAAAATTAGAGAAGATCCGCAAGGTGTTGTGGAAGCTCCTCTAAAACATAAGGACAACAAAGTTCTGATAGAACACATTTTCAATATTCAGAGATGGGGATCTTTGGTCATTGAGAGCAGGGATGTGTTGCTCAAGGAGCGTGGTGAGCCCGCCACCTATCGAGAAACTTTATCACTGTTTTGGTAAAAGTTGTCAAAAAGAGTTTTGGCTTCTTGCAAAACCTTGATGAGTCCTGTGTTTACAAGAAAGTTAGTGGGAGCACGATTGTATTCTTGGTGCCATATGTCGTTGACATATAGCTAGTCGAAAGTGATATTACTGTCTTAAAGATTGTGAATCTTAGATGAGTAAATCGCTCTCGATGAAAAAAGAGAAGTGGCCTATAGTGTAGGCAACAAGGATCTATGGTGATAGACCTTGGAGACTTCTTGAATTGAGTCAGAGTACGTTCTTGGATAAGATACTGAAGGAGTTCAGTATGCGACATTTCAAGAAGAGATTCATGCCGATGAATCAAGTTTTTGGTCCTTAGCATGAATCAGTGTTTCCTGAGACACGTGATGAGCAAAGGACACATGAGTGGCATTCCTTATGCTTTGGCAATAGAATCCATCATGTTGTACCAGACTCAATATGACGTTTGCCCTATGAATGACGAGCTGTGACCCTGTTGAGGTTTTCCGGGAAGCTGTCATTAAGGTCCTTGAGTACTTGAGAAGCACTAAGGACAAATTCTTGGTTTATGGTAGAAATAGTGTGTAAAGTGTTACACAAAGCCCATTATTCAAGCCAACCAAGATTGATCGCAGTAAAATGTATTCCCTGAACGTAGTGATCGTAAAGTTGGAATGGTTCCAAGCAGAGCACGATTACCGATTCTACAAAGAATGGCTTAGTCGCGTAGAGGCGCAGACTGTAAAACAAGTGTCTGAGGCATACTTGGTGGTCAGCCTGTAGGACAGGAAGACACCAAATGGGAAGGAGTTCCCCACTGATGTTCCGACAGTGATAAGCACTCCGACAGGATCACCTATAGATAGTGATATTAAGATATGAAAGATAGCAGTCGAGGATGTTTTGCCAAATCCTCTAAAAGAAACCCCAGCACAGGTCTTACATAAGTATTATGTAATGTCAAGTGGGAATTAGACACATTAATAGATGTTCCTAGTGTAGGAACAGTTTGATTAATGATTGTACCTAGTGCAAGTGGGAGTTTGATGGAGATTGTGCCCTAAGGCCAATCATTCTATAAATATGTTATGAACATATTAATTAATTTATAGAGATAAATTAATGGTTATCATATTATTAGCATGTTTACTATGATAACAGTCCGTGATTAATTATAGGATAATTAATCTAAATTGTCCCTGGTCGCTCATTCAAGTGGGAACTTGAAATGAACCAAGACCAGCATGACCTCGGTGCATAGAGATGCATGCACTAGATGCTGGTACGAGAGTCGTGGTGCAATTACGTAAGGGGTTACGAGTTGTTGGACTGACCCGGAGAATCCTGCATGGGTTTTAGTCATTAGCTAGTTTCTCCTGTACACTTGTTACGATGCCCTTAGACCTGAGGTGTTCATTATTCCGGCGTTGTAGTTGTCAGACTTTGGCTTAGTCTAACGTTACCCGTAGCAGGGTAGCCATAAGGGCTAAGTACGGGTTTGGTTGATTACCGTGCTGAGGAATATGGTTGACCAAGATGGAATTTTGTCCCTCATAGAGATGGGAGATATTTAACTGGGCCCCTCGATGAGTCTGTCCAAGGAATGTGTGGCCACACTAGAAATTGGGACTTACTCAAGGAATCGAGAAAGTTGATGTTTGGATTTTGGATGACTTTCCCATGCCTAATCCATGACCAAAATATCGTAGGACAAAAAGGGATCTAGACAAGGTGGTACTGAGGTTAAGTCGTTTCGGCGTTAAACGATAACTCACGTGTTTTGGGTAGTCGTGATGGCTTGCTAGAGTCCGCTCACGACTTGTAAGTCATAGAGATGACTTGCTGCCAACTTCACGTGGGGCCTGCTGGGTCACACACGAGCAGGATCAAGATGCCACATCGGGACACGAATTAGGGTTAATTCGTGGGTCACATTGGTGACGCCGTTTAAGACATAATTGGCTGTCTGGGACATGAAATATTGTCTTAAAAAAATATCTTCAGATATATGATATTTAGATTTGTGGGACAAATTTAAATATATATATGATAATTGTTAAATAGATAATTGGATTATGCTATTTACAATTATATTCCTATTAATAATATTAGGAATAAATAAATTGGATAAGTTTCCTAAAAGTTAGGAAATTATTGATTTATTAAATTCACTAATATTAGGAAAATAGGAATGGAGGATGGCGCCTCATGTAGCCTATTTTAATTAATAGAAATGTTTTATTAATTAAAAGTCATGGCTTGAGATTTGAAATTCAAATAGATTTGATCTAGATTTCAAATGATTGAATTAAATATATTAAGGTAATATTTTAATTCAATAATAATATATATATAGGAAAAGTCGAATTTTAGGTCTAGTTGGATTTAAATATTAGTGTAATATTTTAATTCAATAAAGACTAAAATTCAAGATTTAAAAGATTGACTAAAGATATTAGGGTAATATCTTAAATCAATATTGTTGGAAAATAACAAATTAGTTATAACTACCTAAGAGTTAGGTTTGTTATTTTGATTTATTAAATTCCAACAAAATGAGCAGGACTAGGCGCATGGGAGAAGGATCTTTTGGGAAGATTTGATCTTCCAATTTGATTCTCCAAGATTGCATTTGAATTCAAATTATAATATTAAGGTAATATTATAATTAGGAATTCAAGTCCTAAAATTATGATATTATTGTAATCTCATAATTTAATAATTTGATAATCATATAATTTAGGGATTCCCTAATTATAATTATCAAAACCTCAAACCCTATATATATATATATAGCTAAAGTCGACTTGCACCTATGCCTCATGACTCTAGGAATTTCGACTTTTCTCACCCATATTCACAAGAGCAAAATCGGTTTTGAGTCTTGGTGAAGAGAGAGAGAAAACACAACCCTAGTTTTTCCTAGAGAGAGAAAGTGGCGCAAACCTAAAAGGAGTTTTAAGGTTTGTGACAAGGTTGTGTGAGATCAAGAATAGGATTCTTGATCATAGGCGCCATCTATTCTTGGAAGTTCAAGAATTGTTCTTGAACTCAAGAACACCGTAGATAAGGTCCCTGATTCACTTGGAGAAGTGAAGGAGGCTAGCACCTAGGCATCTGCCAAACTGTTCGTGTGGATCACCGACGGAGGGAGCACACTCGGAGTAAACTCCTCAGCATCGTGGACACAAAAGTCGCCGATTGATTTGGGTAAAATTCTAGTCCTTATACTGATACAGATCCATATAGCGAATTCATTGGGAAAGAAGTCGTTATGTGCCTTGTTTTATTATGTTTTGGTTTAAATTTTTAAATTTATATCCGTTTCCGTTGCGTTGTGTGCATGGGAATTTCCCAACATAATCGACCAAGGACAATTTAGAATAATTATCACATAATTAGTCAAGGACTGTTATCATAGTAAACATGCTAATAATATGATAACGACATAATTTATCATTCATAAATCAGTCAAACAATATGTTGATACATATAAAATGATTGGCCCTAGGGCACAATCTCCATCACCTTCCCCATGGAAGATTACCTTTGTGATATGATAATATCAAAGGAGGATGTAGCGTCACCTTTCTTTACTATTTTTACCCCTCTTAATGGCTGTACTTGCGGTGGAAATTCCCACATTCTAGATTCCTCCGACGAAAACTCATTTTCAGATTCCTCTCAAATTAGAGAAGTCAATTTCCTTGATTCTCTTGATACAACAAATCACTCTTATTCATTGTTATATACATACACGGCATAGACAACACACCAAAAACAATTTTTAAATCGTGTTCAATTAGGGTTTGTGCAATTTAACATGCCTTCTTGAAAATTAAGCCTTGAATCAATAATTATAGAATTCAAGAATCATATTCAAGAATTCGAATTATCGACCCAAAATTAATAAATTCTTAATTTAAAAATTTGACCACCCTAACATATATTATAATCAAAACAATTTTAATTAAAACATATAAATAGGGTTTTCGACCAAGACTTAAAATTTCAAAAAAAATTATAAAATCAATCACATTGATTTCCTTATGTATCACATACATAAAATTTGCACCAATTTTATATTCGGTTCAAAAACTCATGTGGTGGATCTTTGCAAAATTCAAGCATACCAATTAAAACGGTAAACACATAATCATACATCACATGTATAATCACCAAAACTAGTATAAACCGAAATTAGCGTGGCTCTGATACCACTTTTGGGAAATCACAGAGCGTGCGCAGCGGAAAAATTAAAAAAACTTAAATTAATAAAACTAATAAATGGTGCCCACATGGTTTCCTGCCAGGATCCGCTATATGAGTTTATACTAGGAAACGAAAAGTGATTTACCATAAACGATCGGTAGCTTTTGAACTTTGCAATTCGAAGAAGTCCACTCCAAGTGTCCTTCCTCTGCCGGTGATCCACACGAGCAGTTTGGCAGATGCCCAGGTGCTAGCCTCCTTCACTTCTTCCCAAGTGAATACGGGAACCGAATCTACGAATCTTGATTTGTTCAGGAACAATTCTTGAACAACAAGAACATGTGGTGCCTATCTTCAAGAACAATTCTTGAAGAATCTAAAACTAAAGGTCAAGAGATGAACCCCTTCGCAATTCGCCCAAAGCCTAAACCTTTTAGGGTTTTTAGTCGAATTCTCTCTATTTCCTTTTCACTCACAAAATCGCCCCAAAACCCTAAACCCCTTTAGGTTAAGTCGCCATTTTTTACACAAAAGATGAATGAGTTGAACTATTCTCCTTTCTAGGGATAGATGAAATTTTCAGTCACACTCAAAATCTCTCTGTTCCCTGGTCAACTTATGTGAGCATATATATATATATTTATTCATTCCTAAAATTAGGGAATTACTAATCTAATTAGTAAATCCCTAAAATCTTGAATATAATAATTAAATATTATAATCTAGGGAATCCTTAAATCTTGATTTATAATATTACATTAATATTATAATTCAAAATTCAATATGCAATTCAAAATTCAAATTTCAAGATCAAATCTTGAAACCAAATCTTGATTGCTCAATCCCTATTGGTTGGAATGAGTCATGAGGAATTGATTTTATAATTAAAATATTACCTTAATATTTCAAACTCGAAAATTCGAATTGCATGATTTAAATTCAAAATGAAAAATCAAATCTTGCATTTGAAACTCAATCCATGCGCCATCCTCATACAAATATATGTAGGAATTTAATAATTAAAATAACAATCCTAACTCTTAGGTAGTTATAACCAACTTATTAATTCCCAACAATATTGAATTAAAATATTACCTTAATATCTTTAATTCAAACGAGAATCTTGAAATCAAAATTAAATCTTGAATTCAAATTCAAATCTTGAATCTAATTAACAAAACATTTTTATTAATAAAATTCAAGAGATATGAGGCGCCACCCTCACTCCTTGTTATCCCAATATTAGAGAATTTAATAAATCAATAATCCCTAACTTTTACGAGGCTTATTTAATTTATTATTCCCTAATATTGTAAACAAGAATCTAATTGTAAATAGATTAATCCAATTAACTATTTAACAATTAATATATTTAAACTTGTCGAACAAATTTAAATATCACAAACGTAGTCAAACCTATTTAAGATAAGATTTCATGTCCTAAGACAGTCAACTATGTCTTAAATTGTGTCACTAAAGTGACTCACGAATTAACCCTAATTCATGTCCCTGTTATGGCATCTTGATCCTGCTCGTGTGTGACCCAGCAGGCCTCACGTGAAGTTGGCAGCAAGCCATCCCTATGACTCAGAAGTCGAGAGCGGACTCTAGCAAGCCATCACGACTACCCAAAACACGTGAGTTTATCGCTTTAACGCTAAACAATTTAACCTTAGTACCACCGTGACATGATCCCGATTGTCACACGATATTTTGGTCATGGATAAGGCACGGGAAAGTCATCCTTAATCCAAACCATAACTTTGTCGATTCCTTGAGTTAGTCCCATTTCCCTGTGCAGCCGCACATTCCTTGGACAGACTCATCGAGGGGCCCAGTTAAATATCTCTCAACTTGATGAGGGACAAAATTCCATCTTGGTCAACCACATCCCTCAGCACGGTAAACAACCAAACTCGTACCTAGCCTGTATGGCTACCCTGCTACGGTTAACGTTGGACTAGGCCAAAGTTCAACATCTACAACGCCGGAATAGTCAAGACCTCAGGTCTAAAGGCATCGTGACAGGTGTACAGGAGGGGCTAGCTCATGACTAAAACCCATGCAGGACTCTCCGGGTCGGTCCAGCAACTTGTAACCCCTTACATAATTGCACCATGACTCTTGTAAAGCATCTAGTGCATGTATCTCTATACACCGAGGTCATGCTGGTCTTGGTTCATTCTCGCTCCCACGAGAACAATCGACCAGGGACAACTTTAGATTAATTATCACATAATTAATCAAGGACGCTATCATAGTAAACATGCTAATAATATGATAACAACATAATTTATCATCTATAAATTAATCAATATGTTCAAAACATACACATAAAATGATTGGCCCTAGGGCACAATCTCCATCAGTTTGTTCACTAGGAATTAAGAAGCTAATACCTTCTATCATTCAACCTCCCGAACTAGAACTAAAAAGTCTTCCTGACAATCTTAAATATGCCTTCCTTGAGGAAAATGAAAAGCTTCCTGTTATCATATCTAGTAGCCTCTCTAAGGAAGAAGAAGCCAGATTAATTAGAGTACTTAAAGAAAATAACAAGGCTTTAGGATGGTCCTTAGCAGACATCCCAGGGATTAGTCTCGATGTCTGTACGCATAGGATTCTCTTGGAAGAAAATGTCAAGCCAAAACGACAACCACAACGAAGATTGAATCCACAAATACTAAAGTGGTGAAGAAAGAGGTTGCAAAACTTCTTAGTGCTAACATTATCTACCCCATCCAGATAGTGAGTGGGTTAGTTCTGTCCAAGTAGTACCCAAAAAGAGTGGGATCACCGTAGTAAAGAATGATATGGATGAGTTGATCCCTACAAGAGTGCAAAACTCTTGGCGTGTTAGCATAGACTATAGAAAACTTAATGAAGCAACACGAAAGGATCATTTCCCGCTACCTTTTATAGACCAAATGTTAGAAAGGTTAGCTGGAAAATCTCATTATTGTTTCCTAGAAGGATTCTCAGGATATTTCCAAGTCCCCATAGCACCTGAGGATCAAGAAAAGACTACGTTTACCTGTCCTTTTGGAACCTTTGCTTATAAACGAATGCCCTTTGGACTGTGTAATGCCCCAAAAACTTTCCAAAGATGCATGATGACAATCTTTAGTGATTTCCTAGAGGATTGCATGGAAGTATTCATGGATGATTTCATAGTCTATGGGAACTCGTTTGACGCATGCTTAGGAGATTTAGAAAGAGTACTAAAAAGGTGCGTAGAAAAGAATCTCATCCTCAACTATGAGAAATAGTTTTCGGGCTCCTTATATCGGAAAAGGGAATAGAAGTAGACAAAGCAAAAATCTAGGTTATCTCATCTCTTCCGTATCCTATGAACATTAAGGAAGTTCGTTCATTCTAAGGACACGCTAGATTTTATCGTAGATTTGTCAAAGATTTCAGTAAGATAGCCCGACCACTTTCGGCCCTTCTGCAAATTGACAAGGACTTCGTAATTGACGAAGCTTGTAAGTCCGCGTTTGATGAGTTAAAAGCTAGGCTAATTGAACCACCAATTTTAGTTGGACCAAATTGGGACCTCCCGTTTGAGATCTCCTGCGATGCATCTAACCATGCCGTAGGAGCTATGTGAGGACAACGGGAAGGCAAGAATTCATGAGTCATAGCCTATGCTTGATCAACCCTAAATGCTTCTCAAATCAATCACACCACAACAGAAAAAGAACTTTACGCTGTGGTGTATGCATTGGAAAAATTTAGACCATACCTATTAGATTCTAAAATTACTGTCTATACAAATCATGCAGCTGTTAGGTATCTCTTTCAAAAACCTCATTCAAAACCGCGCTTATTTAGATGGTCTCTTCTCCTTGAAGAATTCCACTTAAAAATCAAAGATCGAGCCGGGGCAGAAAACCACGTCACTGACCATTTAAGCCAACTGCCCCAGATGTGGAAGGATTAGATGACCCGAATCTCGTTATTGATTCTTTCCCTGATGCATTGTTGTGTGCCATATCCACAATGGAACCTTGGTATGGGCACATAGCTAACTATCTTGACGCTGGAGTAATTCCCTCCTGCCTCAATTACTCACAAGCACTTAAGTTAAAACGAGAAGCACGATACTACATTTGCGATAACCCACTTTTGCAACAGCATACTAAGTAGCCTTCTTGCAAAGATGGGAGTCACTCGTAAGGTCTCCACTGCCTATCACCCACAAACGAACGGGCACGCAGAAGTATCAATTAGAGAAGTCAAGAGAATTTTGGAAAGAATAGTTAAACCATATAGGAGTGATTGGAGTAGTCTCCTAGAAGATGCTCTAGGTCCTTATAGGACAGCCTACAAGACACCGATAGGAATGGCTTCCTATCGATTCGTCTTTGGCAAGGCTTGCCACATTCCTGCTGGACTTGAGCATTGAGCATATTGGGCTATCAAGGAGTGTAATATGGATTACCAAGCATCAGGAAAAGAGCGGAAGTTACAACTCCAAGAGCTAGAGGAACTTAGGCTAGAAGCTTATGAAAGCTCTAGGACTTATAAAGAGAAAACGCAGAGAATCCACGATCAACGCATCCCGCGCAAAACTTTTACCGTGGGAGATCAGGTCTTGAAATAAAACGTTTCAAGTTCAAGGATAGTAAATTAATAACACGGTGGGACGGACCTTACACCGTCTTGCGAGTTCGTCCATACGGCGCTGTTAATAATACGGACAAGGTTGGCATGAAACACACAGTTAACGACCATCTCTTGAAGATATATCACAGCGAGACACCGCTTTGAACACAAATAAGTATTCTTCTCTCTCTAAGAAATTGGAGAGAGGATTAGTTAGGATTTAGGATTAGTTTAGCATTCGGAGTTATTCTAAGATTTAATTAAACACTTCGTTAAATCAGTAGTCAGATCCCTAAAACAATAAATAATAATAATAATAATAAATAAAATATACCGAGAAGAAAAAAAAATTAGCAACTTCGGGCCCGTGTCGTCAGGCGTGCCGCCGGCAAAACAGACGGCACAGATATAAGGGATTCCGAAGTTTTGAAACGACGTAGTTTTGGCAAGAGGGCTTGTGTCGTCACCTGTGTCGCCGGCGCACATGACTGCACAAGATCAAAAACTTCATTTTTAAAGACGGAGATCAGATCTGTGCCACCACCAAAACTAAAAGCCCTAGGCAGCGACACAGACCTCTTCACCAACGTCTTCCCCATACTCCGTCGCCGGCGCCGTTGTCTCTATAACCAGAGAACACGCCGTCAAAACCCCCTTCTCCCATTCTCGCCGTATTTTTTAAGTTTAAACGATGCCTCCAAGGAGAAAGGAAAAGGCTCAGAAGGAGAACGAGCTAGTTGATTACATGGCGATCGTCAAGCAACGAGGGTTTCTGCAGGAGCGCAGCTTCACTCCCACGAAGCATAGCCCATTTTATAGACGATGCCGCTCCACTCATCTATGGGAGTTAGTTCAACCAAGACGCAGGTTCGACGCCACCAATGTCCAAGAGTTCTATGCCGCAGCAAGTTAGGACAACAGCCTCAGCGTCATCATACGCTCCAGGCAGGTCATTATAGATCAGTAGCTCATTCGAGAGACTCTCCGGATGCCCCCTGTCTAGGACTGTAGTATAGGGATGACCAGTATGGACCAGATGGAGGTGGCAGATGATATGATCAACAATGCCATCTGCATCCCTGGAAAGTGGATCGCCCCTCAGCATAGGAAGGGCCGCAAAACTACCTACTGGACCCGTGGCCAGCTCACTGGCGATGCACACATGTGGGTCCATCTCATCACAACTAACATATTGCCAACCAACCACAAGAGCACCGGCACACGAGAGGCTGCACTCCTGATCTACCTCCTTCACCATCGGTACCAGGTCGACATCCTGTCCCTCATCTACAGGCAGCTCTATAGTGCTACGACCCAGGCTCGTGGCAACCGCAGCATTATGCATTTTGTTTATACCATCTGTGCGCGTGCTAGTGTCACCTCCGAGCCTGGAGACGAGTGGCTGGACCCCGAGGGGGATGTGGAGTATGAGCGTGTGCGTGATGGTCTGGGAGGGCATTATGTTATACCAATGGACTTCCCCACCGCCTTGGTCCCTTAGAGAGTGATGAGGACCATACTGATGAGGAGGATGCTTTGCCACTGGACCCCGCTGATTACATGGTTCCCCCTAATGATGCAGCCCCCGAGCCGGCTGAGCCACCACCTGCAGCTGAAGACGTCATGCATTCTATTTTGTAGGCGGTTCAGGCTCTTGATGCCTGACAAGCACGCTTTGAGGAGCACCAGTCCTCACGACTGAGGAGGCTGAGAGACATGTCCGGTTCATTGCGGCACAGAACCAGGTGGACCTATCTGATGATGACAGCGTTATGAGATCCACCTAGCCAGTCGACTACCACTCTTTCATTTTCTTTATTTTTATGCTTATTTTTATTTTGGTCTGTATATTTTGATCTGACCCACTGATTTGATGACTATGTTGACAGTGCCTTGATTTATATTTTTTATGGCTATAGCATATTCCATTATCTTCCTGTGCATCAGTTTTCATTCTTCCGCCTTGTTATGCATTGAGGACAATGCGTGGTCTAAGTGTGGGAGAGTGGTAACCCCTTGGTGTTTTACTTCCATTAGCTTTGTTTAGCATTGAGGACAATGCTGCATTCAAGTGTGGGGGAGTGGGAAACTCTGCTAGTTTACACTTTTTGCACCTGCCAAAAAAATTTTGATGGTTTTACAGGCACAATTTTTCATAGACGAATTTTTCGCGTAGCTCATACACTCGCATTAATGGTTAGGTAGTAAGTAATTTTCTTCTAGCTATTTCTTGAATTTGATCACCTCAATTAATAGTTTAGCATAAAATTTTTCCTACCCATTAAAATTATTATTTTATCCATCATGGCGTTATGATCATTAAACTTGTTCTTTTATTTTTGTCTTTTGGCTTAGCCAAAGTAGATAGAAACCCTATATGCTTGATAAGTCCTCTAGATTTTCTATGATCAACTTTGAGTGTCATAACCTTGTTGGAAGTTAAAACCTAAATATTTCCCATCTTATAAGTGACATTTTAGTCCTTTAGCTTGATTTTCTCTAAAACTTGTTTTAATTCTTGGTTAAAGCTTTATGTGATTAAATATCCTTAATATGTAAAGACATTTGTTTCTTCACCCATTTTACCCGAAACACAAGAAACAAACTCTTTATCCTTTGTTAGCCCCTTTGAGCCTTTTAATTAGGTGTTTTCAATATGACTATCAGGATTTCTTTTAGCAGAAGTTTTTGCCATAATCCTCGTTTTTGGTTTCATCCCTCTTAGGATTGGATTTGGCAGTTATAGTCTGAAAAATAAAAAGTAAAAAAAAAAGTATCTTTCAAAATAAAAAGAAAAAAAAATCAAAAGAAAAGCAAGATAAAAAGATTGATCAATCAAAAGAGAAGAGTCTTGTGCCATTGACTCTTAGTAAAATAAAATATAAATATGTGAACATGAAGTAGACTGGCAATTTCGCTTGGAAAAGAGGATGAAAGTTTCATAAGGTATTTGTTTTCAAGTATACTAAATTAAACCTTGAATGTCAACATTAAACACCAAAATTCTTTTCTTTTTCATACACTTATTCTATATGGCCTTTTTCCATTCATTACAACCCTATTAAAGACCTCTTGATTTTGGATGATTTAACACTTGAGAATTTTTACAAGCCTATGGTAGAAAATTGTCTAAATGAGACTTGACAGAAATAATACCTAATATGGTGAGTTTAGAGAGATACAGTTTTAGTTGATCGGATGAGAGTCTAGTTGATTCGCATAGTCATTCACTTTTGTGGATCTTCAATTATAAGGAAACACATGGTGAGGTTGAACATGTGTACTTAACAAAGTCATCCTTAACCCTCTTGCATCTTTCTTTTCTTTCTACTTCGTAGCTTTGCTCAGGAGTGCAAAGGTTTAAGTGTGGGGGATTTGATCTGACTTAAAATGAACATATATTTTCGGTCATATCTTATTATTATTATAGTTTATAACTAATTAGCCATTAAATGACTAGAGATTGGAACCATATGTGGTGCATTGAGTTAAGCATAAAAACCACAATTTAGCAACTATTTTATGAATTTATTATTAATAAGGTATTCTATAAGGTTTTGCATAATTGTTTCTTAAGTGTTTCAGCCAAAAACCATAAATATAATGAAGAAATAAGGAATAACTGAAGATAAGGATGATCACAATAGAAAATCTTGTAGTGTCGCCACGTGTGCCGCCGACACAAGTGATGGCACACACCTCTGAGTCAGCAAGACGCCAGTAGATAAGCTTCAGCGCAAAAATAGGCTGTGTCGTTGCCCGTGCCGTCAGGAATTCCCACGACACACGTAAAGAAGTAGTATGGGTTAATATTTGGACAGCCAGGATTTAAGATATCAAGATGCCGTTGGGATATTCCGCGAATCTCGCAGTGCCGCTAGCTTGTGTCAACTGACGGCCCAAGCCCAATTTTGTGCGTATAAATAGAGCTCATCATTCCACCCCCAGAGCACACTGAAAAACACCTCAAAACCTCAACATGCACGCAGCAAGCACACAATCAATCAATTTAGAATAGAAAGGCAGCAACCATCAAGAGGTCTCCACATGGTATCTAATCAAGGTTTTGCTTATTTCTCCATGATGAGAGGCTATACATCCTTGCGTCCCGGAGGAGAATCTAAAGGAAGCCGGAGTTCATCATTCTTCATAGTCCAGGAAGTATTTACTATTTAGTATGTTTATTCTTTAGTTGTTCTTAGATTAAGGTTTGATTCAAGAAACAATTAGCAATATGTTTAGATTGGTTTAATATTTCCATAACCTGTTTGGTGCAATTCTTCGGAACTACGTTGTTTAATTATTGCATGAAATAAAGTTTCTCTATTCCTTTATACGATTTTTTTCGTTAATCGGTAGATAGAGTTATGATCTAAATCCTATCTTGTGCCATTGTTCTATCCTGAATGTTGTTAGGATTAATTACTATTTCTCAGGTGGAAATACTAATTGATCTAATAACTAGTTACCCTTTAGTCATCAAGGTATACATTAGTATGTGGACTTAATAAGCATATCTATTTAGCAAATTTTCCTTTATCTTTTATTGAGCAAGGAAGGCCGAGTTCGAGATCCCTTTGGGGATGCTTTCATTCATTAGTTACATTCACCGTTTACCAGATAAATTCTTTCTTTACTTTAGAATTTTTAGTTATTACAATTCACCTCTACAAAACTCTGTGCCGTGTTCATCAAGGCTTGTTCTGGATACAATCACTTGTTAAAATTCCTAGATGTTCCGCGAGAGATTCGACCTTGGGATAGCATCTATATACACTATATTTTAATATATAGTAATGTTGGGAATTCTAGGCGCCTACCGTAGCGGAAGCAAATATAAAATTTAAAATAAAACGCGCCAAGTCCTAAAATTCCCGAACGGATCCGCTAGCAGAATTTAAAACCTGTTAAGATAGTGGTATACCTCACGAGTTTCAATCGGTTGGTTGTACAAGGCGTGTGCTAGGAGTCCACTCGCAGCGTCCTCCCTCTGCCGGTGATTCACACGAACAGTTTATCGGGCACTAAGGTGCTAGCCTTCCGTTCTTTTCTCCAAAAGAACCAGGGACCAATCTACAGTATTTGACTTCAAGAACTCCTTCTTGAATCAAGAACAAGGTGGCGCAAATTTGAGAATTCCCTACAAGAACTCCTTCTTGTTTTCTCCACCTTCACAAACCCTAATTTTTGGTGACTTCAAATCGAATTAACTAACTCCTTAGGAAAAGTCGATTTTTCCTCTCTCAACTCTTGGGAGCCAAAAATTCTCACTGAATGAGCTAGGGTTCTTGGAGATGGCGATTTTATCTCTCTCTACAAGGAGGATGAAAATTGCACAAATGAATTCTCTTATAGTTAGCCCTAGGCTCTTTATAATAATATTTAGAGCATTATTATAATTCCAAATTATAATAATATGACTCCATGAATTGAATTTCAAATTATAATATTACCATAATATTTAATTTAAATTCAAATCACAATCTTTTGAGAATCAAATTGGAAAATCAAATCTTCCAGGATCCTCATGTTCATGCGCCATGCTCTCTAAATAATTCTTTGGAATTTTATAAATCAAAAACCTTCCTAACTCTTAGGAAGTCATGATTCTCCAAAGATCCTGATTTGAGATCTCACCAAATCTATTTGAATTCAAATATTTTGATATCTCCATCAAATCTTTTGAATTCAAACTAATTATTTAAATTAATAAAACAATTTTATTAATCTAAAACACCAAATGAGGCGCCACCCTCATGCTTTAATATTAGGGAATTTTATAAATCAATAATCTCCTAACTTTTAGGAATCTTATGTGATTTATTATTTCCTAATATTTTAATTGTAAATAATTAATCCCTATTAATCATTTAACAATTATTATATTTAAACTTGTCCTACAAATTTAAATATTTCACAACTGTAGATCAATTAAGACAAGACTTAATGTCCCAGACATTTTCTATGTCTTAAATCGTGCCACCGGAGTGACCCACGAATTAACCCTAATTCGTGTCCCTGTTAAACGGTGTCCTGTTCCTGCTCATGTGTGACCCAGCAAGCCCCACGTGAAGTTGGCAGCAAGTCATCTCCATGACCTACAAGTCGAGAGCGGACTCTAGCAAGCCATCACGACTACCAAAAACACGTCAGTTATCGTTTTTACCAAAACCGACTTAACCTTAGTACCACCTTGTCATAGATCCTATTGTCACACGATATCTTGGTCATGGATTAGGCACAGGAAAGTCATCCATAATCCAAACCTCAACTTTCTCGATTTCCTGAGTAAGTCCCAAATCCCAGCGTGGCCACGCATTTCTTGGACAGACTCATCGAGGGCGCCAGTTAGATATCTCTCATTTAATGAGGGACAAAATCCCATCTTGGCCAATCCACATTCCTCAGCACGGCAATCAACCAAACCCGTACTTAGCGCTTATGGCTACCCTGTTACGGGCAACGTTAGACTAAGCCAAAGTCTGACAACTGCAACGCCGGAATAATGATGACCTCGGGTCTAAGGCATCGCGACAGGTGTACAGGAGAGGCAAGCTGATGACTAAACTCATGCAGGACTCTTCGGGTCAGTCCAGCAACTCGTAACCCCTTACGTAATTGCACCATGGCTCTCGTTCCAGCATCTAGTGCATGCATCTCTATGCACCGAGGTCATGCTGGTCTTAGTTCATTTTCGCTCCCACGAAAACAATCGACCAGGGACAGATTTAGATTAATTATCTCATAATAAATCACGGACAGTTATCATAGTAAACATGCTAATAATATGATAACCATTAATTTATCTCCATAAATTAATCAATATGTTCAAAACATATTTATAAAATGATTGGCCATAGGGCACAATCTCCAACAGACTCCCACTTGCACTAGGTACAATCATTAATCAAACTGTTCCTACACTAGGAACGTCCATTAATGTGTCTAATCCCCATTTGACATTACATGACGCTTCATGTAAGACCTGTGCTAGGGATCTCGTAAGAGGACTGGAACATCATCCTACCGTCTGCTACTTTACATATCTTGATATCACCATCTCTAGGTGATCACGTTTGAGTGTATATATATATCACTATCGGAACATCAGTGGGGATCCAATCCCATTTGGTGTCTTCCTGTCTCCACAGGGTGACCACCAATCACACCTCAGACACAAGTTTTACGGTCTGCGTCTCCACGCGACCAACCCTTTGTTGTAGAATCAGCAATCGTGCTCTACTTGGAACCTTTCCAACTCACGATGCTACCGTTCAGGAGAAACACGTATCCATATTGCGATTCATCTTGGTAGGTTTTGGAAAATGAGCACCTGTGTAACCAACTACACATCAATTCTACCATAATCCAAGATTTCATCCTTAGTTCTTCCTAAGTGCTCAAGGATGCTTATGACAGCGGTCCAATGATACTCACCAGGGTCTCGTTGGAACCGGCTTGTCACGCTCAGGGAAAACGACACATCGGGTCGAGTACACTGCATGATCGATCCTATTGCCAAAGCATAAGGGATGCCACTCATGCGCCCTCGCTCATCAAGTGTCTTGGGACACTGATTCTTGCTCAGGGTCAATCCTTGATTCATCGGTATGAATCCCTCCTTGGAGTCTTGCATACTGAACCCCTTCAGTACCTCATCCAAGTACGTACTCTGACTCAATCCAAGAAGCCTACAAGATCTATCTCTATGGATCTTAATGCCTAGAATATAGGCAGCTTCTCCTAAGTCCTTCATTGAAAAGATTTTCACAACCAAGATTCATAATCTCTAAGGTTGGAGCATTATTTTCAATGAGCAATATGTCATTGACATATAGCACCAAGAACACAATTGTGCTCCCACTAACCTTCTTGTAAACACAAGGCTCGTCAGCGTTTTGTAGGAGGCCAAACTCTTTTGACTACCTCATCAAAAACGATGATTCCAACTCCGTCATGCTCGCTTCAATCCATAAATGGATCTCTGAAGCTTGCATACCTTTACTGGTTCCTCTGGACATACAAACCCCTCAGGTTGTGTCACGTAGACATCCTCGGGCAGCCTTCCTCTAAGGAATGCTGTTTTGACATCCATTTGCCCTATCTCATAGTCATAATATGCGACTATGGCAAGCAGGATCCTAATGGTCTTGGCCATTGCAACAGGGGAAAATGTTTCGTCATCCCATGACGTTGAGTAAACCCCTTGCAACTAGCCTCACCTTGAAGACATTGGCGTTGCCATCCATGTCAGTTTTCTCCTTGAAAACCCACTTGCACCCTACAGGTTTTACCCCTTTAGGTGCATCAACTAAGGTCCATACCTTGTTGTCATACATAGATTGCATCTCAGCCTTCATCGCTTCAACCCATTTCTTAGAGTTGGGATCCACGATAGCTTCTTGATAGGTGGTAGGCTCACCACGCTCCTTTGAGCAACACATCGTTGTTTTCAGTCACCAAAAATCCACATTTTTGTGGCTGAAAACGTGTTCTATCAGAACTTCGTTGTCCTTGTGTTATTAGAGGAGCTTCCACATCACCTTGTGGTTCTTCTCTAGTTTCCGTCTGTGCCTCTGAAGTGCTTTGTGAATCTTGAACTCCTTCAAGATCTACCTTACTCCCACTGTTTCTTTTGGAAACAAGATCCTTCTCTAGAAAGAATCGACTTCTGACTACAAACACTTTGTTGTCAGATGGGCAGTAAACATAGTATCCCTCGTTTCCTTGGGGTACCCTACAAGCACCTTTTCGGAGATAGTTTATCGTTTGCTTAACGTAAACTTTACGTCCCCAGATTTTGAGATAAGACACTATGGGACTCTTCCCACTCCATATCTCATATGGTGTCTTCTCAACTGCCTTAGACGGAACACAGTTAAGTGTGAACGCGGCAGCTTCTAAAGCAAATCCTCAAAAGGATCGCGGAAGATCAGTTTGACTCATCATAGATCAAACCATATCCAATAGGGTTCGATTCCTCCTCTCAGAAACACCATCCCCATGGGGTTTCAGAAGGGGTAAGTTGTGAGACCATCTCACAGCTTCTAAGATGATGAACAAATTCTTGACTCAAATACTCGTCTTCTCGATCGGATCGAAGGACTTTGATTTTCTTGTCAAGTTAGTTATCTACTTCACCTTGAAATCTCTATTTCAAAAGACTCCGACTTATGCTTTAATAGGTAGTCGTAGTCAAACCTATTGAAGTAGTTAGTAAGAGTAACCACCTTCAGCTTGGGTACTCATGGGTCCACATACATGACTATGTATGATCCCCAACAAGTCAGATGCCCTCTCACTGTGGCCAGTGAAGGGCGCCTTTGTCATTTTTCCAAGTAAACAAGATTCGCAAGCATCATATGATTCAAAATCAAATGAGCTTAGAAGTCCATCTCTATGGAGCTTCTTTAGGCTTTTCTCGTTTATATGGCCTAAACGACAATGCCGAAGGTATGTAGGATTAGATTCGCTAATCTTGATCCTTTTCATATCAATGTTATAGATATTGTTATCGTGTTAACGTTCAAATTTCAAGATCCAATGATTACTTCGCAAATCACCATAAGCAAATAATCCTCATCTTTATGAATTGAACACCATTCTTTTCAGTTAACACATGCAAAACCTTCCTTATCAAATAAGAAAGAGAAGCATTGTTTGAACTTTAAAGAAGGTACATGATAACAATAAGCCCAGAGGGCAAAACAAGCTCGCATGTTCCCACAGCAACAGCAGCAACTTTTGCTCTATTGCCCACTCGGAGGTCCATCTCACTTCTGTCCAGCTTTCTACTGTCTCTAAGACCCTTCAGATCAAATGTGAAAACCACATGTTGTATCTAATACCCAAGCGGTTATAGTAGACAAGTGAACGTCTATAACGAAGATACCAGAAGTAGAGATCTCATCTCTCCTTTTATTCTTTTGATCTTCACAATACAATTTCCAATTTCTTAAAAGGCAAATCGCATCCTTTGAAGGCCTTGCCTTCTTGGTAGGTAGTGGGTTAGGCTCAGCCGCTGGCTTGATCTGTACACGTATTAATTGTGAATATTGTATTTTCTTGTATTTCTTTTAGCTAGAATATTCTTTCTGTATGCCACCTGTACAGTTAGTTATTTTTTCTGCTTCTTTGCATTTGTTTCCGTGCCAAGTGCATGTGATGGGTTGGTGTATATTAGGATCTTTAGCTGTAATGAAAAATTCAGCCAATTTTTCCACATTTGGTTCATGGTATCAGAGCTGCGTGATCGATTAACTACGCTCTCTTCCTAATTTCTGCCTTATACTCTTTTTCTTCCCTCATCAATGGCGTCTTCTCCTAGCTCTGCCTCTACTCAGAGTGATGTTGCTCACTCTGTTACCCCTAAGATCGATGATTGTCCCCTGCTTTTGCATTATTCTGATCAACCTGGAATGGTGCTCGTTAGTTCACATCTCACTAGCTCCAACTTTCTCACTTGGAGTGTTGCTGTGCGAACATCACTTGAAGCTAAAGACAAAATCGGGTTCATCAATGGCTCTCTAGCAGCTCCTACTGATGCTACGCTATTCCGCAAATGGAAGCGTGTTGATTCCATGATTAAGTCATGGATTATGAACTCTATCACCAAGGACATTGCTGACACCTTGGTCTATTGCAGCTCCGCCAAGAAACTCTGGGATGAAATTGAGGATCGTTATGGACTGAGTACTGGTCCTCAGTTGTATCATATCCAACGAAAAATTTCTTCTATTCACTAGGGCAATGATTCTGTCACAGTCTATTACAGCAAACTTCATCGCGGTTGGGATGAAATGGATCGACTCGTTCCAGTTCCGGCATGTACCTGTACCAATTGCACATGTGGTATCACGCAGAAGATGAAGGATATCATTGCTTGGATGCGCTTGCTGCAGTTTCTCATGGGATTGAACCCAGAGTTTGACATTGTTCGTAGTCAAATTCTCAGTCTCGATCCTTTGCCTAAGGTAAGAAAAGCTTTCTCTATGGTAGCTTCTGCTGAAAGCTAGAAGGCTGTGACTCTTAGCTATTCTACTGTCACTCATGATGCTAGTGCCTTATTTGCAAAATCTGCTTCTACTAAATTTTCTCCGGCTACTCCTGAGACTAAGTCTTTTGCTAAGAAACGTGATTTTGGTAAAACAACCTGATAAATACTGTGATCATTGTACTGTTGCTGGTCACACTCGTGACACTTGTTTCAAATTGCATGGGTATCCTGAATGGTACCATGAGTACAAAAAATCCAGGAAGAATTTGCCTGCTAAGAAAGCTGTTGTGACCTTTGCTGCTGAGGGTGAAGGACCTCATGCTGATTCTCCCACTGCTGATTTTGCTTCAATGTTCTCCACCTTCTTCAAGCAAGAAATGGGGAAATACATTCGTGGGAAATCAACTGAGGAGCATGCCAGTTTTGCCAACACCACTAATTTTGCTGGTAGTATCCTTGATCCTAACATCTTTTCTTTAAGTTCTGATTCCTGGATTTTGGACACTGGTGCATCATCACACATGTGTTTTAACAACTCTTTAATGCAGTCATTTGAGTCTGTTTTTCCTCCCATCAAAGTTCATCTTCCTGACTCCACTGTCAAATATGTTTACAAACATGGTTCTGCTATTTTGCATCCTGCCTTAACTCTACATCATGTTCTTTTTGTTCCTAATTTTAGGTTCAATCTTATTTCTGTCAATCAACTGCTTACTAATTCCTCTATCTCTCTTGTTTTTCATAAACATCATTGTACTCTCCAGGACCTGAAGAGTAAAAGTTTGCTCGCTGTTGCTGAAGTGAAAGGAAACCTCTACATTCTCACTGCTAAATCTTTTCATAGTGACACTATTAATAAGTTTTCTTATGACTATACAAATGCTTTTGCTTGTAATGCTTTACATAGTTCTGTTCCTTCTTCTACACTTTGGCATCAAAGACTTGGACATTGTCCACTTCCTGTTATTAATCATATTTCAGAGTTAAAATCTTACACTAAGGATCCTATTCCCATTTGTGATACTTGTCATTTTTCTAAGCAATCTCACTTACCTTTTCCTACTAGTATTACTCGAGCTTCCTCTATTATCGAATTGTTACATGCTGATTTATGGGGGCCTTATAACACTCCAACTTTAACAAATACCAACTACTTCTTAACAATTGTAGATGACTTTAGTCGTGCTACTTGGACTTTCTTAATTAAATATAAATCTCAGGTTCCTTCAACACTTATTCATTTCATTACTCAAATTTAGAACCAGTACAATACAACAGTTAAAATTTTTCGTTCTGAAAATGGCACTGAATTTGTCAATGCTACTTGTGCTAATTTCTTTTCCAAATTGGGCATCATACATCAAAAATCCTGTGCCCACACCCCCCAACAAAATGGAATTGTTGAGCGAAAACACAAGCATCTTTTACAAATTGCTCGCAGCCTCATGTTTCAATCAAAACCTCTTAAACAGTTTTGGGGATAGTCCATTTTAACTGCTTCTTACCTTATCAATCGTATCCCAACTCCAGTTCTTGACTGGAAGTCACCTTATGAAATTTTACACAATACAAAACCTGATTACACACGACTTAAAGTTTTTGGTTCTCTATGCTTTGTCACTAATACACATCCTCACAAAGACAAGTTCTCTTCCCGATCTCATAAATGTATTTTCATTGGCTATGCTTCTGGCCAAAAAGCTTACAAGGCATTTGATTTGCAAAGTCATAAGATACATATTACTCGTGACTTACAATTTTATGAGAGTACATTTCCTTTTGCTTCTAACAACACATTCTTGCAGTCTGCAGGTCTTACTCTTCCACTTGTTTCTTTAGACACACCTTTTGATATTGACTCATCTTCAGGTAGCTCCTCTACAATTCCTTCTTCCACTGATATTTCTTCTGCCATTCCTTCTTCTTCTATCATTCCTTCATCTACTCCTTCTCCACCTCCCCCTCGTGTTAGCTCCAGACCTAAACACCCTCCCAAATACCTTGATGATTACATATGTAATTTCTCTGCTCATACTTTCTCCATTTCCAATTTTTCTCCACAGTACACTTCATTTTTCGCCAATGTGTCTAAAGTACAGGAACCTTACACTTATCGACAAGCTGCTAAAGATCCTGCTTGGGTATATGCTATGCAACAAGAACTTCAGGCTCTTGAAACTAACCAAACTTGGGAGTTAACTACCTTACCTCCAGGCAAGAAGGCAGTGGGCTCTAAATGGGTCTATAGAGTCAAATATAATGCAGATGGCACAATTGATCATTTTAAAGCAAGACTAGTTGCTAAGGGGTACACTCAGATTGAAGGATTGGATTATTTTGAAAGTTTTTCTCCAGTTGCCAAAGTGGTTACTGTGAGAGTCTTCATTGCTTTAGCCACTTGCAAGGGTTGGCCAATTTATCAATTGGACATTAACAATGCATTCCTCCATGGCTTCTTAAAGGAAGACGTTTATCTCTCTCCTCCTGAAGGATACACTAAAGCATCTCTTGGCCAAGTCTGCAAATTGAAGAAGTCTCTCTATGGTTTGAAGCAAGCTTCTCGCGAATGGAACTCAGAATTCACTACTCAAATACTCAATTATGGGTTTGTCCAGTTCTCTCATGACTTTTGCCTACTTACCCAAACTACCACTATTGGTTTTATAGCCCTCATCATCTATGTAGATGACATGCTTCTTACAGGTCCATGTGAAGCAGATCTTACAGAGGTTAAGAAATACTTAGACTCTCTTTTCACCATCAAGGATCTTGGTCTTGCCAAGTATTTCCTTGGTGTTGAAATTGCTCGCCACTCTGAAGGTACTTATCTGTGTCAAAGGAAATATATCCTCGACATTATTGCTGATACTAAACAAACAGATGCCACACCAGTCATTACTCCACTTCCGAAAGCCTACAAATTTGATCCTGACAGTCCTCCTTTGGATGATCCTGCGCAATATCGAAGGCTTGTTGGGAGACTACTCTACCTCAATCTCACCAGACCTGATCTTACCTATAGTGTTCAGCAACTAAGTCAATTTGTTGCTCATCCTTGTGCTACACACCTATCTGCTGCTCTACATGTTGTCAAGTACCTCAAAAGGGACTTCATCACTTGGTCTCTTTTACTCATCCAGCTCAACTTTTACTCTAGAGGCATATTGTGACAGTGATTGGGCTACTTGCCCTCAAACTCGCAGATCCCTCTCAGGTTACTGTGTGTTGTTGGGCTCTAATCCTATTTCTTGGAAATCCAAGAAGCAAACTGTGGTTGCTCGATCATCCTGTGAAGCTGAATATCGAAGCATGGCCAACACAGTTTGCGAGCTGCTCTGGATTACTTACATTCTCAAAGATTTTCGAATACATCCTATCACACCCATGATGGAGATTGTGCCCTAGGGCCAATCATTTTATTTATATGTTTTGTTTGAACATATGGTTTTTGATTAATTTATAGAGATAAATTATGTTGTTATCATACTATTAGCATGTTTACTATGATAGCGTCCTTGATTAATTATATGATAATTAATCTAAAACTGTCCCTGGTCAATCATTCACGTGGGAACGTAAATGAACTAAGACCAGCATGACCTCGGTGTATAGAGATACATGCACTAGATGCTTCTCGAGAGTCATGGTGCAATTATGTAAGGGTTACAAGTTGCTGGACCGACCCGGAGAGTCCTGCATGGGTTTAGTCATAAGCGAGCCTCTCCTGTACACCTGTCACGATAGCCTTAGACCTGAGGTCTTGCTATTCCGGCATTGTAGTTGTCAAACTTTGGCCTAGTCCAACGTTACCCGTAGCAGGGTAGCCATACAGGCTAGGTACGGGTTTGGTTGATTACCGTGCAAAGGAATGTGGTTGACCAAGATGGGATTTTGTCCCTCATTAAGATGAGAGATATTTAACTGGCGCCCTCGATGAGTCTGTCCAAGAAATGCGTGGCCACGCTGGGAATTGGGACTAACTCAGGGAATCGAGAAAGTTATGGTTTGCATTATGGATGACATTCCCGTGCCTAATCCATAACCAAAATATCGTGAGACAATAGGAATTTTGACAATGTGGTATTTAGGTTAAGTCGTTAAAACGTTAAAGCGATAACTTGCGTGTTTTGGGTAGTCAAGATGGCTTGCTAAAGTCCGCTCTCGACTTGTGAGTCATAAGATGACTTGCTGCCAACTTCACGTGAGGCCTGCTGGGTCACACATGAGCAGGATCAAGATGCTATTTTTGGGACACGAATTAGGGATAATTCATGAGTCACTTTTGTGACACAATTTAAGACATAGTTAAATGTCTTAGGACATTAAATCTTGTCTTAAATAAATATCTATGATTGTGGT
>QANZ01018533.1:0-24691 GCA_003254925.1 Chamaecrista fasciculata
AAAAAAGAAAAACCTTCAATCACAATTCACAACCAATATAATTTCGTAATTTTTATGGTAGCTACCAAAAACAATTCAGATTGTCGAATCTCTTCATCGACCTTGTAAATCAGGAGCATAATGATTTGAATTTTCTGTAATAGATATTAATTTATTCATTCTTTAATTATATTTTTTATCCTTATTTTTTATTTTTCATATCTCTCGCAAGTGATTTGAACAAGAACTGATCTCGTTAAAATGCTATATTCAATTCTCATTAGTGCATTTTTTTTTGGTTACAAATTCTCATTAGTGCGTTTGATCAAACACAAGTATATATTACTTTTCTTGTCTGAAATAATTTTTTCATCTATTTATTTTAATAGTTTAGAAAAAAACTTGACTTATTCAAATCAAATATGATCACAAAGATGATAAAATTCTCTAATAAAATATTAATACAATTACATTCTTAAATCTTTTGGGTTTAAATATTTGGGCCATTGGGCTCTGCAAGTAGGGCCCAGTTCTTTTGAACATGGTATATTTGAGTCTATTCCTCACAAGTTCTAATTACAATTCATTTTTAAATTTTAAGGATTGACAGGTAAAAAAAATTCATATTAAGGAAATCTTATTTTGATTTCAGATTAACGAATATAAAAAACTTTTCTTTTAAGATTAGTCCAAAAATCTAAAAAAAGTTGGAGTATTTGAATACTCAAATTTTCAGTCGTGGAATTCAATAAAAGTCTCAAGATTCATTGAAAATGTTCTACACAAATCTCGGAGATAAATTTATTAGATACAAAGACTAAAAGCTCGGGTGCTCTTCCAGTATATTATGATCTTAATGCTTCATACTAATCATTTAAAATCTGATAACGAAATCTTCATGCAAAAATGGGCAACAACTATATATACACAAACACAAGCCAGTGCGATGATCTCATCAAGCAAAAAGGGTTAGTCTCACTAAACCAAACTTGGAAAAAAATCAAGAGGTGGAGGGTAGCAATACAGATTGAAGAAAGCAGAGAGAAGTATCATCTCATCATCTTGAAACCTGCTTGGATTCTATGTCCTGAAGCCTTAGGGTGACTGCTCTTTTGTGAGCTTCAAGACCTTCAACTTGAGCCATAGTTGCAACATAAGGTCCAAGATTTCTCAGACCTTCTTCTGTGAGAGACTGTACGGTAATGAATTTCTGGAAGGAGTTCAGTGATACACCACTATACATCCTCGCATATCCATACGTGGGAAGCACATGGTTTGTCCCACTTGCATAATCACCCACGCTCTCTGGTGTCCATGCCCCTAAAAACACTGACCCTGCACATACAAACACAACTTCTCTATTACTTCGCTGTATAATATGGTGTTAGCAACACATTCCAAGTTCAATTGATTTGAAAAACAAAGTATAAACTTACTTTTTACTCCTTAAATTTATCCTAAAATTGCAATTTAGTCCCTTGATAGTAGAGATATACTTTTTGGTCCCTGATTTTTTACCAACATCGACTATTTAGTCCCTAAAATGTTATTCATGGGGACTAAATAGTTAATATTTGTAAAAAATTTATGGACCAAAAAGTGTATTTTCATTATCCAGGGAATAAATCATAGTTTTGGGACAAATTTAAGGATTAAAAAATAGATTTTTCTTGACTAGTGTTTGCAAGCTAATTAGTTATGTGCAACAATGAACCAAAAACAAAGAGCATTTGCAACTAGCCACAAAAACAGCTCAAGGAAAAAAGGAAAGAAACTCAAGGGGGTAAAAAACAAAAATCAGACCTGCATTCTCAATAAAACTCTCCCACTTCTCTGCATCCTTTACATTGACAATAAGATGTTCAGGTGCGTATAAATTTGAGAAAGAGATTGCCTGGAAGATCAAGAAACAAGAATTATTTCTGAAGTTGAAGGAAGGATATTGATGAATTTCCCCAAAAGTCACACATTCTGGAAGACAACCCTAACAATAAAACATCAGTGGGTCTGAGCATGCAAAAGAGGTAGACAACAGGACTAACCTCAAGCATATCACGTGCAAACACGATAAAACTGTGGCTCAGGGCTCTAGAGGCAAACTCTCCTCTAGGAAGACTGTAGCACTGCTTGCTGAGTTCCTCCAGTATAGCATTCAAATCCACACCATCTCCAGCTATGACAAGAACAACCTGACTATCAGGGCCATGCTCAGCCTGAAAATTTGTAAGTTAATTGCAGAGACATCAGCAAGCTACAAGAAAGCTCAAAAGGTCATTCAGGTTATGAAAGATGAAATCTAGAACTTTACGTAGCTGTTTCAATTTTTAAATCATAATTAATTTACTAACTGATTCTTGTAATCATAAAAACCTTCTTAATATATAGGATGGTGAATATATGAACCTTTATTATGATTGCATTGTAATAAACATACTCAACAAATCATGTCCCACTTGTTAGAGTTTACTTTATCTTGTCTACCTAGCATACCATGAGTCTCTATCAGTGATTCATAGTGGAACGAAGACATCCCAGTTAACATCAAATTTCCATTTGTGCAAACAACTTGCCATCAACAGGGAAAGAAATAGTAGTTTGTACTCACAAGGACCTGAATTAAGGCTTAATATCATCACAAGTTAGATTCATATGCATCTTTACCCTTTTATGCATGATCAGTGCACAATACCATAATATGACAAGATTGTGCAACGTAATTACTCCAAGTTAATTTAAAAATAACAAAACGCAAACAAACCAAACTCCCAGGAAAAAAAGAAATGTGTAACAACTATGATCTTTATCAGATTCCAAGTGACTTTTTAGTAAGTGTTTTTTTCCTTCTCCCACCATCTCCTAAATCAATAAATTTGGTAGCTCGATTTTAGTAATTTATCTTTATTCATTTCCCATATCTTATTAGCCATGCATGTATTGGCTACTTACATTTAATTTTGGAGTAATTACTAAAAGATGTAAACAACACAAGTGAAAGGGTTAATGTTTCTAGGGGGTAAGGGGAAGATATTTAGCATGTCATCATGAACGTGAATTGTTGATAAAACAGGAGAGAAAAAAGTTGAGAAAAGGAACAGAGCATTCAAGATATAATATTGGATGACTAAATTTTGATGTAAATAGCAATGGTCCATCAAGAAAAGGCATTTACCCCCTTTACTTTGGGTATCTTACAATAAATATTTTATCTTAACCAACCAGATTTTTCTAAACTCTAGCCATCTCTCTCTAAGCCCTTCTTAGCATGGATAACGTATTGTACTGCAAAATGAAGCATTTTAAAACTCATCAAACCTGGGAGAGCAGGTCGGCAGCTACATGACGAGGAATTGCATGTTTGTCTGCTATGACCAAAACTTCAGATGGACCAGCTGGCATGTCAATTGATACCATGGCTTCACTGTTCTGCAGGAAATTTTGAAGAGTAACAAAATAAAGCAAGATCTCTATGAAATCCCCCCCCAAAAAAAAGGAAACAGATACAAATATAAGAAAACTTGTTTACTTGCAGTATCATTTTTGCAGCGGTAACATACTGGTTTCCAGGGCCAAAAATCTTTTCCACCTGTAAACATGTCATGAAAAATTCACAATTGAAACAAGGCAATTATTATGAAGTACCAAAACTATTTTGGTGGGAAAAGAAAAGTTTTAGCCATTTTTCCATCACTACATTAGTTAACTTATTTAATCTTACAAGTTACAACTATGAACATATTGTGATATAAATCTCACTTGGTCATCATAAAGTCGAGACACATGTGATGCCATTAAAAATGATTTTGACTTTTGAGAACACTTAAACTTCCTGATAAGGGGAAATCTAATAGCCTTATAAACCTATCATGAGATGAGTCCCACCATATCTAATCATTAAGGTGCACTGATTTCAGACTGAAATAGAAAATAAAGAAAACACATAAGAGAATATTGAAGAATAAAACTCTATTTTATGACTATTAATATAGCAAGAATAATGTGAACGGAGAAGCCAAAAAGAGATATGAGTTACGAGAAAGCTACCAACCTTGGGGCATGACTCTGTTCCCCAAGCCATAGCAGAAATAGCCTGATATGAGAAAAATGCCATATTAATCATATTTGAATTCATACACCAATACAAATACATAAAAATACAAATATATATATATACACACACACACACACACACATATATATATATGAGTGTTTTAGTCTCAAATGACACAACCAACCAAAAATGGGTTCTGTTATCATGATTAATGATTTAAACCTGAGCTCCTCCAGCTTTGAGAACATGGGTCACCCCAGCTTTCTTGGCACAATATAGAACCTCCTACAGGAAAAATTGAAAACATTGGTCAGAAAATGAATAACCTCATAATTTCAATATTCCTCCATTTTAGATAACCACCTTGCATATATTGCCATCCTTAGTTGGAGGAGTTGCAAGAACAACAGTCTTACATCCAGCAATCTGTGCAGGCTGGTATAGAAAAAATAAAATGTGAGCTAAATCTGAAATGACAGATATTAATAGCACAATACAAATACAGGAATATTCAAGTCACATAAAATATCTATTAAACATACAACTGAAAGCATCAGAGCTGTTGAAGGTAATACTGCAGTTCCCCCGGGAACATAAAGACCCACAGAGTTAATGCTTCTTGCAACTCGCTTGCATTTGACTCCCTGATATTTTCAGAAAACTCAGTTGGTCACATAAATAGTGTATGAATAACAATAAGAAGCTAGAAAGAACAAACATGGAGTTAATATGCTAATGAATATGTCTATGATTATTGGTCCAAGAATAGAACAAAAAAAAAAAAAGTTAAAGGTCTGTCACAAAAATAAAAAATGCCATTCCAGGGTGACACATTAAGCCCCAGGTTTGTACACCCAACCAAACTAACTACCAAGTAACAAGATAAGGCTTTGAGACATACTCTCATGTTCTCAACACTTTTCTCAGCAAACTTCTGAGCAGCATGAAATGCATATATATTGCTGTAGGCAACATCAAAAGCTTCCTTAATATCCGAATTGAGCTGCAGAAAAAAATCAAGAAATAGTGTTCCAACCAATTACTGCAGAAAGGTGTTAGCAGCTCTATTATGCTTATTTTCAGACCAAATTGTCCCATTTTATCAGTCACTAAATCCACTTTATCGCCTTTTTAATTATAGTTTTGTTGGCTGCCTCTTCTTTCTCTAATTTTGCCTAATCTCAAGTCCTATGGGCATAGGACTAATTTCCCTTTTCATTTGCCTAATTTCAGTCCTATGGGCATAGGACTAATTCCCTTTTCACTGCAGTAACCTCTTAAGCTGATTTTTCTTTTCTTTTAGGGACCAATCTGTTGCTGCCACCTCAGCCTTCTATTTGGAGGAATTCTCAGACTCATTTAGTGATGGTCATGTGCCAACCATGTGCCAAGGGTTTTATTTTGGAAAGGGGAAGCATATTTAAAGAAAAGATGAATTGAGAAAAGAAGAGAACGCATTATTGGAGGCAGAGACGCATTTTCTGGGAAGCTGAAGCAGGGAGCTCGTTTTGAAGGACCCAATCCACCATTTGTTCACTTTTTGCTCAGATTTGCTAGCTTTTCTTCCTTCTCTTAGCTTTGATTTCGTTTTAGTTATGAAGATTAGAGGCTAGACCTCTAATCTAGCTTGGTTGTATAGAGATTTGGAGAATATCATGTTTTGAGACTATACTTTGATCTTAATGCAATCTTATTTTCTTTTGAGTTTTGATTCTCTCTCTGATTTAATTTTATGATTGTCTTGGATGGATGATATTAGAGGGCCCCTAATTGTATTTCATTCTTGATCAATCTTGTCATCTAGGCTCAAATCTTTGTTTGATGTTTAGAAAAGTGACACATGCTTTGTTAGTAGAATAGCTTCATTTCTATTTTCAAAAGTATGAGAAGGAATCTCTAGTTTAGCTACCACCACTGAGACCTAGTTAAATTAGGCTTAGTTTATCTCTTGCTTTAATTATTCTTGAACTTGAGAGTCTGTTACTTAAGAGTTTGAGATAAATGAAGGTAGGTCGGTTCCAACTTCTGGTTTTTGTGAGATATTGATGGAATCTGATTTTCTATCAAGCTAAGCAAACTCAAGGTTATAAGATGTTTTGTCAATGATTAACATGAGAAACTCCACTTCAATATGCAACCCGGCTAGATGTTTTTATTGTTGAATTTTCCAAACCTATTTTGTTGTTTTAATTGTCAATTGAATTTCCTTAAACCAATTTACTTCTCTTTACTTTAGTTTTTCACTTTTTAGAATCATAATTCACAACTCTCTTCCTTTTAAGTGTTATTGTTATTTTTAAACTTGAATTTTAGTCATTCTTCCCCGTTGGACTCGACCCTACTCACCGCTATATGCAAAATTAAGGAATTCAAGTAGTAGGATTAATTTGTTGGTTTCGACCCCTGACAAATTTTGGCGCCGTTGCCCTAATGTACATACCACTGGATCTGGAAGCTCTGATACATCTTCGACTACTTTATCCAGTTCTACCTTGTCAAACCTTGATGTGTATCTACAAAACAAATAAATAAACAAAGTTGAAGCTTAAGTTCATTGCTTTTAGCCAGAGAGAATCTATAGATACAGTAATTCAATAGCATAGAAAACACTCATCCAAAAACTAAATATAAATAAATTTCACAGGGAATCAGAAACAAGAAGCACCAACTCTTTAACTGCAGCATCGCCTCTATCATGGACATCATCAACAATGGGGTTTACCTGCATAGCATGGGTGTTTACAGTCAACCAAGAACTGCTCTTGTGAAATTGACATAACACAAAATTCCTTTCACAAAAAGTAGATAAGAACTTTCAAGAACATTAAAAAGGAACTACTAACGCTTACCACACTAAAAATGGAAGAGAAATCAATGCGAGGCCGAGCCTTAAGGCTCTCAACCTCAGCCTGAGTAAGTTCTGATAATCTATAAGACTTCATCGAACACTGTATCCGGCTACTGGTGAACACTGTAATAGTAAATGTGATAGAATTCCATGAATAGAAAAGTTTGAGGAGAAAAAGGACAGGGAAAGATTTAATAAATTTTGGTCTTTCAATAGACGGTTCATGCACTTTACTTTCCACTAACTAAATCACAAACTATACAATTATGTCAAATTTCTTAATGTTCATATTCGCACAGAACCTATACGTTACAAGTTGAACTGTTTAAACTTTAAAGACTATCCAGCTTTTAATTTAAGTGGTTTGAATTGAAGGCCTCCAACTCCAACATACAGAGACAACATACAAGTAGAACCATATTCTCGCACGTCAATAAAATAACAAGCAAAACTTTAAACTGTTGTACCACGGCGAAATGGTAGCAATGTGGTTCTGTTAATGCCGGTGAACGGAAAATGCCCAGCACAGGATGGCCTGATCAGACAGTTCCCGCGGTTACAAAGTAGAAGCTGACCTTCCATCATCACCTTTAATCAGATTAGCCGAAAGTGGTCAGTACAGAAATAAGTTATCACAAAAAGAAAATTAAAGTTCGCCATTATTAGGTTTCAGTCAAGGGGTTGACAGTAATATCAAAATGTGTATAAAATTATGAGCAAAATGAAGACGACTATTAAGAATATCGGCAGCATGACAGTGAAAAACACCACCAAATTCCCAAGGAAAAAGGTCTCTCAGCTTCGCTTAAGACTAGTACTGAACAAATGAGAAAGATTAGCAATCCTAAACTTCAATTCGAATTTCCTTTGTACATCGAGAACCAAAAGGGATTTCATTTCATATTAGCTAACTCTTTCTAGCTCTGAAATCACAAGTCACCTGAAAATCGGAGATTGTCCGAAATGGGAACTGAACGGAGGTTAGGAAGAGAACAAACCTCAACTTTCAGGATCGGAAGATTAGAGCCTCAACGAAGTAACGCCGTACTTGTGTCTAGGGAGAAATTGGTTACTGAATATTCTCACAACGTCAACACTCAAAACTTTATCTTAGATGGTAAAAATCTCAGATTGGTCCCAAATGTAGGGGATAGATTTCAAATTGATACTAAATGTCTCATTTGTTTCAGATTAGTCCTACATGTTTCCCTAATTTCTCAAATTAGTCTTAAACCTACTTCCGGAACGCGATTTGACCTCATTCGCTAATAGTCTCAATTGAGCAGAGAAGTAAATCTTCAAAAGTTAACACATAGTTTCCAACTCGTAGTATTCAAACTTTCTAGATTAATCATATTTAAACTTGAAGTGAGAGAGATATGATTAGTTTGGAATTAATTTGAGAAATTATAAAAATATGTAGGACCAATCTGAAATAAATAAAATATTTAGGACTAATTTAAAATCTATCCCATACATTTGGGACCAATTAGAAGTTTTGTCCATTTTAGTTTTAAGTATTTTACAAAATGTTAATTTTATTATCGTTACTCTAATAACTTGACCAATATTCATTTCAAGATTAATAAAATAATTAAGTTTGAAAAAATTATATCATTAAACAATAGAATTAAAAATTGACTAAAGATTAAAAAAATTAACATTTTTATAAAAATGTGTTATTTTATACTTAAATTAACATATTAATATAATTATTTGATAATAATCAAACTTTCATAACATGAAAAATATGTCAAATTGAAGCACAATCTGTTACAAGTGAAAAGAAGTTTACAGTACAGTTGAAAGAATTGGCTCTACCTACATTCATTACATACGTATGAAGTATGAACATGTATGAACAAGTGTTGGTGAAACAATATTGTAGCATCACCAGCGCATCTGAAAAGAATAAGGCTAAAAATCCATCAACAAGGCTAAAAATCCTTAAACAATGCTCATGGAGTTGTATAAAATACACTCCTTTCATAAGGATACTCTGCACTTCAAAAGAGGAGTTGTATATTGTGTTTAATAAGTAGTTGAAAAATTGTGTGTGTCATCATGGAGTTCCAGGATGAAGAGTAATGTCTTGAAAAACCTGCAACCTGTTTCTTCTTATAATCCTTTGGCTTTCTGATTTTGAAGCCTTCGTTGGTGATTTGGATGAACCCAAGAAATCTCTTGATACTGGATTGAAACACAGAGAACGCCTCACTGTTGGATTCCTTAGCAAGATGGCATTCCCAGATTCAAATTCATCATCACTCTCATCTTTCTGGTATATAATGTTTGAGTTCCAATTCTCATCATTCACCGCTTCTTCATTATCATCAAAACATGAGTATCCTCCTCTTCCACTAAATAGTAGCTCTTTTTCCTCTTCTTCTTCTGCTATATCTGCCCAACTTTTCTTCACTGATGATGATGAATTTCCATAAATCCCAACAAGAGACTTGTCAACAGAAAGATTTGTACCAACAACAGAAGAACCCACGGATTCTTTAGCATCATTATCATGCTTTACCACCTTCTCTAGAATCTTCCTATTAGGCTCACTCTTCACAAGTGCTGAAGAAGCAGGTCTTCCACCAAATAAAGATTTATTACTATTAGGATCTGAATTGGAATCTCCCCATAATTCCCTTCTTTGATTTCCTCCTCCATTGTTGAAGCCCCATGGGCATCTTCTTGGCTCTGTCTGAGGAATCTTCACTTCCACTTCAGATGTCACAGACCATTTATCTTTCCTACTTTTCACAAGACCAGATTTATTAGAACCTTTTTTCTGTTTTTCATCAGTGGAGTTTTGGCCAACAGATTCTCTACGCTCTTTGTCTACTGCTTGCTGTGACTTTTCCTCTATCTCAGTTAGCATCTGAAAAGCTCTTTCATAAGATTTGGCAAAAGAATCATCGATCTTTCGGTTTTTGTAGGCTGCGCTTACTGCCTGAAGCAGAAACTTTGCTTCTGTGATATTGTTCATTTGCATCAAGCATATTGCCAAGTTGCATTGTTTGTTCCTATCAGGCTCAAAAGACAGTGCTTTTCTGGATAAAAAAGAAAAAAGAAAGAAAGAAAACTTTTAATTGGCCTCAACTTTGAAGAAATATGAAAGCTGTATAGTAAAATAAACTATTAGTCCTTGTAATTTAACCAAAAAGGTCAATTTGGTCTCTTCTTATTTGTTGACTTGCCCACTAATATGATGTGAGAAAGGGGAAAATTGGATCTTTCAAGACTACACAGAATACAGTATGCATACTTAAGCCAAAGTTTGAGTTTATGTAGAAAGTCTAACCTGTACTGTTCTTCAGCACATCTGTAATCACCTTTTTGCAAGTAAGCCCAGGCTAAATTACCAAGAATCCTGCATTATTAGAGATTCAAAGTAACGTTAGTGAGCTAGGCTGAATATATAATAATGAAGGAAGAAGATGGGTTAAAGAAAAAGAAAACCCCACCTTGAAATCTCCTGCTCAACAGTTATATGAATCTTCTTCCCTTGAGATCTTGCTTGCTTTGTCCTCCTTCCAACAAAAGTCACACCATCCTCAATTTTCTTCAGTTTGTGTTGAAGCATCTCAATCTCTTCATCAATCCTTCCTGACCTCTGAAATAGCACCCAAGAAAAAAAAAATTATCAGATAAGTCCAACCTGCTATTTTCTGACACACACACACACACACACACACACATACCTTGTAGAGTTCAACTAAGATGTTGTCAAGAGATTCCTGAGAATCTGAAGGACAGAGATGGCGAAAAGATTTGATAGCTTCAATTGCCTCATCAGATCGATTCATTTGTTTCATAACTAAGGCCATGTCTTTCAACGCACTTTCCACACGATCCCCTGCATTTATGGCTCTCCAGAACAATGATATGGCCTTTCCTGGATCCTTATCCACCAACTATCTCATGAAAGACCAAGAAATACTTGTTTAAAAACACCATATATATATAAAGAAGAAAAGTTGAGCAAGATTAAAGGACCCCAAGAAATAGCAGAAGGCAGAATTAAAAAAGAAAAAAGAAAGAAAAGAAAAGAAAGGGATTGAATGATTGAATGATTGATGTTACCTGAACTTGCTTGGCCTTTACGTAAGGTGAGTCCCCAGAAGGCACCTTGTGAACGATATGGAAAATATCGCCTTTATTACAACTTACAGGGGACGATCTCTTGGATTCTGATGAGAGCGGCGTCGACGGAGATTGTAACGGCAGCCTCGTTTTCCACGTGGACGGCGGCGGCGTGAGAAAGCCCCTCGCCGGCGAGATTCGATCGAACGTCATTGGGAAGAAGAGAAGAGAAGAGAATTCAGCGGAAAATGCAGAGACTCGAATTTCTTAAACGGAACCCAGAAAAAGAAGAGAGAAAGAGGATTTAAGAGGGAAAGAAAGAAGGAAAGAGTGCAATGAGTGTTGCGACGGGAGAGAATCAGGTGAAAGAAAATTGGAAAAGAAAGTAGCCGTTTTTATAATTACTAGCCGTTGAGGAAGTTTGTTGGCCCACCCTTATGTGCTATGTATATGTCTTTACAACTTCTTCTTCTTCTTTTTAAATGGATATAACAAGAGACGCCTCCTATACTCCTATATTATTGTTGATATTTTTCAAAAATTTATTGGTGATATTGTTGATATTATCCGGTATTATAATAATATAAAGAGAGAATTAATCATTTAATCTCAATGTTTTAGTCAAATTTTTAATTTAGTTCTTACTATTTTATATTTTAAAATCAGTCTTTCTATTTTATAAATCTTTACACTTCAATTAGTCTTTGATACTTTATTTTGTGATAATACTATTTTTTTAAAAAATAAAATCNAATTTATGGCAAGAAATTAAATAGACTCTGGTAATTGGGCAAACCAGGAAGATATTAAATATTTTAAGAACCAGCTAATCTATATATTAAGAAGCAAATAATATAAAATACATATAGGACACCTTAAACATGATCATAACATAAAAGTCCAACTCTAAAAGCTCAAATATAGTTACAATATTTCAATATAACAGATACAATAATGGGAACAACCTTAGCTATAATAAAATTATCAACTAGAATAACATTCTTACATCAATATACTATATGTTGTTCATACACATCTTCAATCAATGAAGCACGAGAGAAATGGGTCGATTGTTTTTGGTGATGATGTGGCAGTTTTTCAGCTAGCAAGAGGTAGAAAAGGCCCATTACTCCCACATGCCTTTGTGTGTTGCTGTAGTTCGATTCCAAAGTCAGAATTTCACCATCGAAGATCTTCACAGAACCAGGTTGTGGATAACATGTTGACATTCCTACCAGGTATCCTGCTTCATTCCCTACATCCTTTCCATTTCCATACGTTGGTGTTGAAGAACATATCACCCTCCCATCCTGAAATTATATATGTATGCTCTCATTTCCATGTTCAATTTTAGAAAATTGGTAATAAAATTAAGGAGTAAATTTAATTTTTAGCCCCTAAATTATTTAGACCTTGAAAGAATATTCATGGAGACTAAATAGTTTATGTTTATAAACAAAAATCAGAAATTGAAAAGTATATTTCTGATATCTAAGGACTAAATTATAATTTTAAGATAAATGTAAAGATTGAAAATTAGGTTCTCAATCTCTCTAAAATTAATTAATAAGGATCATATATTACCTGTCCATATAGAGTTGAACCAATTCCACCGGTATGCTGGTGAGCAAAAGCGAAGATGACATAGCCACCTTTTTTCATTGGGACCGTCGTCCTCCTCACATCAATACAGCCACTACTATATTTGTGATCAATATTTCTACAAGGTTCAACATCATACTCAATCTGTAACAAACAAGTGTTAATTAATTTGTTATTATTTTATCACCTTTCACACAACTCTAATATATGTTAATTTGAAGAATAATAATGAATGAATCCACTTACCAAGCAATGATCCTTATTATTTTCCTCTGATGGGTCATTCGTGAGTGTGTGCAGAGTATCAGTGACATCAAGCGCATAAATTTTCCCAGGTATCATCAAATCATTCCATTCAACCCACTTAACTGTATATTTCATATAAAGGCTTCTCTTAGGTCCCTCAAACCCCTGTTTCACTCTGCATTGGGTATTATCATAGCAACATTCTATGCCACCTATGTAATCTGGCCTCAAAGGTTGGCCAAATTCATCTAATGTGACATTATAAAGATCACGCCTACACTCAGCACAACCTAATTTATCTTCAACACCTCTTAAATCAATGGCATGCACATTGATCATCCATTTTTCTTCATACCCATCTGGAATTTCTGCAGGATTTCCAGCTTCCACTCCAAAAGGATCTGGAATATCATTACTTGTTCCTCTTGATTCAGACCCAAAGCCGAAAAATTGGTCATGGACGTTGTTCTGGCATACCCCACTGTTCCTCACAATGAAAATATCTGATTTATGTTGATGGTATTTCTTGACAAGCCAATGGTGGAGATAGGTCTCATAGAGAGGTATGGGATTGCCTTGTTCGTCAACAGCTTCAGCACTGAAGCTCTTGATTACAATGTGGCCTCTTGGGAAGTCTAAGTCATAGTAAAATTTGTTCACAACGGATCCTGGAGATAGTTCAAACTTGGGGGATAGAAAAGAGGCTTCTTTGATGTTGTGATTATCAGTGTTCCAGAGAGCATGAGACAGAGGAGTCACCAGCGATAGCAATATTAGTAGTATTGCTGATGAAACTACCAAGTCTTGAGGATTCATAAATCCCATATATATGTCTGTTCTTAACAAGAAAAAGTGAAAACAATTGAATGAGACCAAGTATTGATGAAAGAACAAGTTTATATATATATACCCAGATTTTTCAAATATGCTTAGGAGATGAAAGTGAAATTAAAGGTGTAGGAAATTAACTATGAGGTCTATCACAACTCATCTACAAAAAGCATGAGTCATCTCATGCTTTATAAATAGAAAGCAAGTGGCAACTCTTTTGTTCTTTTAATAAGGTGATCGACACGTTCATCCATGATAAGAAGTTTAGACTTTTTTTTTTTGAGAAAATTTCTATTACTATTTTCCTGTTAAAGATTTATATATTTTTTTTATACTCTATTTAAGTAATAATAAAAAAATAATTTATTAATTAATTAATTTTTTTCCAACCAAACCATACTTAACACCAATAATACAATATAATTTTATACACTACACGGAAGTACTCTCACTCCCCAATATGAAATTTTATACAGTAAGTCCAAAGCTACAACTGTACAACCCAGAAAACATGAATTCCAGTATGAGTAAACAGTCTCACAAAGAGACAACAATTTAATTAACACACAAATTAATCCTGTTCTAGTCCTAGTAGTAACTAGATTGCAAATGAAATGTCACTACTTGACAATCATCAATATTAATGTTGTCCACATGTGCAAGCAAAAAGTGGCAGAATAATCACATGATGTTAGGGAAAGGACAGAGATGCAAAAGTTAAATAAATGCTAGCGGGAGCGGATAGTTCAACAATTCAACTTCAAGTACAAGCGCAGAAAGTCTGAGAAGCTTGAAAATCAACAAAAGCAACCTAATAATAAGAGGAAGCATCTAATTTATGCACGCCAAATTAAATTACATAATAACTATAAACTGAAAATTTACTCTACACCACGTAGTACAGGAACTCAGTGAAAATCAAAATCCCACATTTGAAGAAGGAGGATGGAAGAGGGAGGTACCTGAAAATTAAAAGAATTGAAGAAGATATATAAGTAAGATTTGATTGAGGAAGTAATTAATGTAATACACCCTATATATAGATATAGGTGGAGAGAGAGGTTGGCATTGGGACCCGTAGTAATTACAAAAAAAAATAAAGATATAATTTGGAGAGTTAACGGGTTGATTTGAGTTAAAAAAAGTTGAATCCGTAGTAATTTAAATTGAGTTGTTAGTTTTAAAATTTCAAGCCTCTTCAACTTAACCCAACTCAACTCATCAATTCACTAATATAAATATATATATATATATATTACACTTTTTGAATTTACCTTTTAACTTTTTACTATACTTTTTTTACACTTCTAATTTTAAACTTTTAGTCTGTTGACACTTGAAGTCTTGTGCAACAATTAAAAAGTACCAAATTTATCTGTGTAATGAGCTACTATTAGCATCACAAGAGACTTAAGAAAAAAAATATATTATAAAAATTATTATTGACTAAATTACAATAAAAAATAATATTACTAATTAAAATATCAAAGTGAATAATATTTAAATAATATTAGTAGAATTGGTAATTTTTTATTTATGATGATGGGCCAAAATATTAATATTAAAGTGAAATAATTTCTAAAACAAGAAATAAATAAATAAATTGAAATAGACAGCTTAACCAAACTCATTACTATTTAATTTGAATTCATTTCGGTTGAAAACTTGAAATATTTTTTTAAAAAAAATTCAAGCCAAACTAACCCGTCCTAAAAAAGTTCTAACCTAATCTAATAAATCCTCAACTCCACTCAACTCATCCCTGAAACACCCATTATATTAGGTTGATGAAGAGATAGAGCATGAACGTATTCCTCCCAATGAATTAACAAATATTGTTTTATTGTAATTAATAATTAGTGATCAACTCTTTTTTTTTTTTTTTTAAAACTTATATCAAATTCCCTACATTCTTGTTATCAAGTTCTCCAATCAACATTTGACACGTGGCAAAAATTTTATATATGACTAGTTATGATAGAGAGAATATTAAACACCACTTTTTGCATGACCAATTATTGAAGAGAGAGAATGTAGTCAAGATTTATGATTGGTGGAACTTGATAGCAAGCATATAAGAAACTTGATATAAATATTTTTCCTTTTTTTGGGTAAACAAATGAAAGCTCAAACAGAGCCTATAGGGCAGTAGACACTCGAGGGTAGGGGTGGCAATCTCAACCCATTACCCACCAACCTAATCACAAATTAACCAACCCAAACCCAACACATTTAGATAATGGGTCAAGATGGGTCGGGTCTAAAATTGACCTATTAAAATTTGGATTGAGTTGGGTTGGGTTGGGTAAAACCCATGGGTTACCCAACCCAACCCAAATATGTATCAAAACTACATAGTTTCATGAAAGGGGATTGAATATGAATTTCATAATTTTTTGCAAAAATTACAAAATGCCCCCAAATATTTTCAAAATTTATAAAAATATCCCTAAACCATAATACTTGAGAACTAAAATGAAAATTATAAAAAAAAATTTGGACCAAAATTTTGATTTTGAAAAATATTGGAAAAAGAATACAATTACAGATTAGTCTTAAATTTGAAAAAAAGAATGCATTTTAGTCCCACCAAACTGTGAGTTCAGTAAAGGAAGATGAATTTTGCAAAATTTTACAAAAATTACATAATGCCCCTAAATATTTTCAAAATTTATAAAAAAGTCCCTAGATCATGATATTTGAGGATTAAAATGAAAATTTTTAAAAATAAATGGGGTCAAAATGTAATTTTTAAAAATATGAAAAAGGTGGAAATTGAAAATAAGTCCAAAATCTGAAAAAGAATTACTATTTAATCCTAAATTTGAATAATTTAAAAATTATTCTCGTTAATTAGTTTATAAATTAAATAATATAAATATTTTAATATGAGTTTATGAATTGGGTTGGGTCAACCCTTAATTTTATGGGTCATGACCTATTTAAAAAATATCAATGGGTCATAAATGGATCATTGACCCATTTATAATCCAACCATTTACAACCCAATCCAATACCAACTCAATCCAACCATTTGCCACCCTTACTCGAGGGTGATCAACATTTGTGTAATTGAATATGCTAATTTTTGTTGCCATAAGCGATGACGTTTACCTAAAGATCAATTGGACAATTGCCTCCATTTTCAAATAACAACAGTGGGATTGACATGATGCTTTCATTTTCAAATAAATGAAGGTTCAATTAATAACAAAAATACATATTCGATATATAACGACATTATTTTTTTTAATGGGAAAATATCACAGAAGATAGACAGAGTTAGCCAATAACAGTAATAAATAATGTCGCCATATCCACGAGTACGATTGATAATGCCAATTTTGAAGTTTCATACATAATTTAAAATTCAAATAAAGTTATCTTGATAGATAGGTCCATTATTTAAATATGAACCCCTCGTAGTGACCGACTGACTGAGTGAGGAAGTGGAATGGAAGTATATATGTGGAGAAAGTGAGATTTTGACAATTTTACGTGAGGAAAAATAGATTTGAAAACAAAAAGATAAGGCACATCTGGGAATAATTAAAAGTAACATCACTATGGACAGAGAAATGCGTGTGTTGTTATGAAAACGAAACGTATGTACGTTTCGACGGATGATTGGGGAAGGATACATAAAAACAGAGCTTAATAACAGTAACACATGAAACCAATTTGAAAGAAAGAAAACTAGTTTGTGTTCATAATGGACTCATATTTCTCTATCTCTAACTTTCAAGACGAGAGAAGAAACAATCCACGTGTCGATTGTTGGTTATATATAATCGACTTCTGCTTCTTGTGTTCTTGAACTCTATTTAGAAAGTCTGAGCTCAACGTTGCTTTAAAAATTGGTCAAATGTTCAAATTGGTCCAACATGTATGTCTTTAAGTTCATTTTGGTCTTAAATGTTTCAAAATATTGAAATTTGTCCTAAATATTGTCATTTGGCCTTAGTAAAGTTTTTTTTTTTTTAAATGAAGGTTCAATTAATAACAAAAACACACATTCCATGTAAACGGCATTATCTTTTTAATAAGAAAATATCACAGAGTAATAGAATACTGAGTCATGGTTACCATATCCACGAGTAGGAGGATTGATAATTCCAATTATGAAGTTTCATAATTAAAAATTCAAATAAAGTTATCTTGATAGATAGGTCCATTATTTAAATATGAGCTCCTCATAGTGACTAGTGAGGAAGTGGAAGTATGTGGGAGAAAGTGATCATTTTACGACAGGATAAAAATAAATTTGAAAAACAAGAAGATAAGGCACATCTGGGTATAATTAAAAGTAACATCACTAATTCACTATCGACAGAGAAATGCGTGCGTTGTTATGAAAACGAAACGTATGTAAGTTTCGACTGATGATTGGGGGAGGATACATAAAAATAGAGTTTAACAGTAGCAGTGCAGGAGAATTGGAGAAAGCTGAGAAAGCAACACATTAAACCAATTTGAAAGAAACAAAACTAGTTTGTGCTAATAATGCATTTTGGAGCTCATATTTCTCTATCTCTTAACATTCAAGACGAGAAAAGGAATTAATAATCCACGTGTCGATTGTTGGTTATAATCGACTTTTTTTTGTGGGCATGATTTCTGCTTCTGGTCTTCTTGAACTCAATTTAGGATGTCTGAGCTAAACGTAGCTTTTAATATTAAAAACTTGATCAAATGTTTAAATTGATCCTAAATGTATCTTTTTAAGTTCATTTTGATCTTGACTATTTCAAAATATTGAAATTAATCCTGTCATGTAGTTTTATTTTAATTTTAAATTATTAAATATAGTTGATCATATATATATTTTTTTTAAGTTCGAATGTAACGAAAATAACTTTTACTTTATTATTAAAATGATTGGTCCTAAATATATATTTTTAAGTTCATTTTAATTTTAAATATTTCGATATATTGAAATTATTTCTAAATATTACCATTTAATTCCCCATTATGATGAGGTAGAGCTGGTTATACCAACAAGATGCTTTCTAGTTTGATATACTCTCTAGTACGTACGAGGAGATATATATATATACTAGAGGTTTTGCGTGCCCGTTATGGACCCAAATGAGATTTTGGCCTAAAAAAAGATAAGGAGAGAGAGGGGCACAACTCACGTTCTCAACCCACTTTTTAGTTTTTTATTTAATTTATAAATATAATATAAACAATTATGTATATTTTGATTGGTTAATTAAAGTTTAGCCTAAAGTTAAAAAAGACCGACTACCAGAAAGGGGTGGAGCCATATAATATAAGATATAGCTTGTCACGACCCAAAACCTAGGCACGTGACCGGCACGAAATGCAAGAAAAACCTCACACCCCGTAAGCCTACACTTAAAGGAAATCATATGCTAAACTAAAATTACATAAATGATATTGTCGTTTATAACTTATCATAACAAATCTTATAAAAACGAACATCCTGCCTGTGGATTTGGAGGGCAACTCTAGAGTTCAATAATANCCCGTAGGGGCAGAGTAGGAAGAACTGGGCAGAGTCGGGTGATGCACAGAAGAAGAATTTTTAGCAACCTGATAACCCGACTTCACCGTGTACTCTCCATTTTTAGAGTAAGCCCATCTCAGCGTATCAGGTTTCCTTCTCAAAGGAAATTGGACTTTCTTGATGGCTTCAATCTCTTCATTAGTAAGCCAACGATCAGCTGAAGAGAGCTCCCAGGCGTCATTGAAGATAAACTCACCAACCAAAGCATCTTCCATTACTTCAGTAGGGGCGCCAGACAACAGCTTGAACCCCTCAAGATCAGGTATCCACGGATCCTTCCAGAATCTAACACTACAACCATCACCAATGTTCCAACAAAGCCCATTAGAAAGAACCTCCCTCCCACTAAGAATACTAGACCAAGCCCAAGAGGCTCTCGGTCCCTTACTAGCTTCCAAGAAGCTTGAGTTTGGGAAGTAAACTGCTTTCAAGACCCTCACCCACAAGTCCTCCGGATTGTTCAGAATCCGCCAACCAATCTTTGCAAGAAGAGCCCGGTTGAAACTATTAAAATCTTTAAACCCCAGACCCCCATCTTTCTTTGGCTTTGATAGATGATTCCAAGCCTTCCAATGGATCTTCCCCTCCGTCTCCTTTTGACCCCACCAGAAATTAGCCACAATGCTATCAAGCTCCTGACAAGTTTTTTTCGGGAAGAGGAAACACATCATAGGAAAGGTTGGAATTGCATTAGCCACTGACTTAATCAGCACCTCACGGCCAGCTTGAGAGAGAAGAGCCTGCTTCCAACCCGAGACCTTGCTACAAACTTTGTCCCTCACAAAGGCAAGGGCTTCCGCCTTTGATCTACCCCACAAAACAGGAAGTCCAAGATACTTCCCAGGAGAATCAGCCACATCAATATTCATCAGAGCACTTAAACTGCTCATGACATCCTCGGGGGTATTAGGGGAGAAGAACAAACAGGATTTATCAAAATTAATACGCTGTCCCGAGGCCCTGCAGTAGTCATCAATAATCTTTGCCATTTTTAAACAGTTTTCTCTCTCTGCTTTGAGGAATAAGATTGAGTCATCTGCAAAAAAACAGTGAGAGATAATCGGGCAAGTGCGTGCCAAACTAATACCAATCAGATCCCCCAGATTCACAGCATCATTTATCATTTTGGAGAAGACATCTGCAACAATGATGAATAAGTAAGGCGAGAGAGGATCCCCCTGACGCAACCCTCTCCTCGGTTTAAATCTAGAGACAACTTTTCCAGAGAGAAGCAAGTCAAAGTTAACCGAATCAATACAACCCATAATTTTCTCAACCCATCCTTGCCGAAAACCCAACTTAAGAAGCACTTGAGTCAGGAAATCCCACTCAACTCTGTCATAAGCCTTATTCATATCCAGCTTGATAGCCATTTCAAACTTTTTCCCCTTCTTCTTGTTTTTTAAATAGTGGAAAGCTTCATGCACCACCAAAATATTATCCTGTATAAGTCTTCCCGGGACAAAAGCTCTTTGATTTTCCGAAGTGATCTTGGGCATAATATGTTTCATCCGGTTAGTAATAACTTTAGAGATAACTTTATAGGAAAAGTTGCAAAGGCTTATAGGCCTAAAATTACCAACAGACACCGGATTGTCAACCTTCGGGATCAAGACCAAGTTTGTCTTGTTAAGTTCATTCAGAGAGAAATCACCTGTAAAGTAGCTCTTAACCACTGCACACACCTGATCCCCCACAACATCCCAGCTATGGTGGTAGAATAAACCAGAAAACCCATCCGGACCCGGAGCTTTCATACCTCCCAAATCAAAAGCAGCACGCTTAACTTCCTCATCACTAACCAAACTACACAGCCAATCATTATCTGAATCCGAAATGACACGGTCAACACAACTCAGAACATCAGAGAAATCTCTGGAACCAGAGGAGCTAAACAGATCAACAAAGAAACCTTTAAAACACTCACCAATCTCAGCTTCCTTTTCCAACCATCTGCCATCAGACCCTTTTATCTTACTTACCTTGTTTCTCTGTCTCCTTTGAATGGTAGTTGAGTGAAAAAATTTGGAATTTTTGTCCCCAAGTTTCAGCCATTGGATTCTAGATCTTTGGGCCCAAAATGCTTCTTCCCTATCCCAGAGCCCTTCAATCTGTTTTACAATGTCCTTACATTTGGCCGAGTCCCTACCCGACAACTGTCCCGAATACTCAACCTGCAACACTCTCAGCAAATCTTCGATCAACTTCCTATTATTAGGGAAGACTTCCTTGCTCCATCTAGAAAGAGCAGCTCTCATATCAGTAATATTACCAGTAAAGATATCCATCGGGGTCACATCCAAATCCCCTCTAAGCTTCCAATTCGTTCTAACAACCTCCCTGTAATCTTCATGATCAATCCACATCCTTTCAAACTTGAACACTCTAGGTGAATGCTTATCCTCATAGCAAAGACAGAGCAACAAAGGACAGTGGTCAGAACCAACAAAGCCGAGATGCTTAATCAGAGCTTTAGGGAAAGATTCCCTCCAGAGAATATTACAAAGTCCTCGATCAAGTCTTTCCAAAATCAAATCTTCACCATCTTGATTGTTCGACCAGGTGTACATAGTTCCTTGAAAACCCAAATCCACCAAACTATTGTTGAAAACAAAATCCTGGAAATGCATCAAGGACCGCTGCGATCTTAGTCTTCCCCCAACCTTCTCACTGGTATAGAGAATCTCATTCAGGTCTCCAATACATAACCAAGGCTGCTGAGCACCCGGGTTAAGCCTATCAATCTCTTCCCAAACCTTACCTCTATCCTGTTCCTTTGGGGCACCATAGATGAACGTGATTGTCCCTACCAGATTCGCAGGGCCTTTACTAACCATAACATTAATGAAATTCTTAGAACTGCAGGTAACAGATAAAAAAACATCCGATTTCCACCAGAGACACAAGCCACCCGCCTTACCATCCGGATCAACACAAAACGCCTCACTGGCACCGAACAACTTCAATCTAACCTTATTCAACTTGTCCTCCTTCATACGAGTTTCAGAGAGGAAGACAATGGAGGGCTTAAAATTTCTACAAAACTCTTTAAGCGCTTTCTTTGTCAAGGGCGCCCCCAACCCTTGACAATTCCAGGAGAGTAGACTCATTGGGACCGTGTGGTTGTTTTGGGACAACCACCAGAACCCCCCGAAGGAACAGATGAAACAGAGAAACCCATACCTGCATCAAAATCACCAGACCCCACTGGAACCTCCACCAGCAAATCATGATCAAGCTTTCTACAAATTTCTTTCTTATTTCTTCTGATTTTCGCCACCAACTTTCTTCGACCAGTTTTTCCCCCAGCCTTCGACGGCGGCGATGAACAATCACTGATAGTATCTTCATCCACGCTACTACGGTCAAGGCTTCCTCCTTCAAGAAACTTTCTTCTTTTCAGTTGTTGACCATCAAGATCCGAGCTCAAACGTCTCTTTAAGCTCACATTCTGTAGCTTCTCGATAAGAACAGATTGAGCCAAAGCATCTACAGTCGACACCAAGGCCTTACTGTTTCCACTCCCCTCTTCCTCAGACGGTAGTTCCACAATATACTGGCTCGACCCTTGGGAAGTTGGCCCATCAGAGATAGACTGCTTACTAATGCTACAAATAAATTCTCCCTTCGATCCAGAATGAAGATCCAGGCTATCCGTGAGTATTGGCCCAGACGTAGCAGGCCCAAGAAGCGGACTATTACTTGTCAAACTAATTGGGCCTGGCCCAATAGCCCCTTGCAGCGAGCTCTCCGCCAAATTGATCTGGCTTCCCCTGTGGTCCCCCGCGTTGCCACGTGTACATTCCAACAGAGGAAAAGCGTGACGCATAGGGGACGCAAAACTTCCAGCAGCATCCACCCCAGCCACCATCATACTGCCCCTAACGGTTTCAGTGCTAGGATCAACCTCGATATTAGCACCCACGCGCCCAGCATCCACGCGCCCCTGTTCTTCCTCCTCCGGCAAGGTAACCTCATCCTCCGACTGAGCTTCCATGGTAATAATATTACACCGGGCACGAACAGGTGCAGCACACAAACGGGGACCATATCTCGGTTCATTTGGGTTACAAAGAGACATAGCTTTATCATACCTGCAGGATTTCCAGTCATGATCAATTCTACCACATTTAAAACAATAGTTCTGAAGCTTTTCATATTTAGCTGAAACCCAAACTTTGTCCATCCCTGGTCTCGGAACCCAGAACCCAGCCATCAAAGGTTCATTCATGTCAATCAACACACGAGCCCTAGCAAATCCTCTTGCCACACTATCGTTAATAAGAGGGTCTTCATACGCCAAAACCTTCCCAGCCTTACCACCCATTTTAACAATGTTGCTTCCAGACATCCCCTGAAGAGGCAAACCATGAAATTGTATCCAAAAGGAGCAGGAAGACCAATCTATCTCTCTAATCGTCAGTAGCCCCGACCATTTCTTTAAGATCATGATAAACCCCATAATAGTCCAAGGGCTATCCCTTTGGATTCTCTCATAATCATCCTTATCAGAGAAGTTGAAAAGAAAAATGTTAGAATCCAAATCAGAAATCGTAACCTCCCCTTTAGGATTCCAGCTTCTAAGGATCAGGTTCCGAACTGTAGCCTTATTTAGAAACTTCCCAGTAGCAATCTTCCCCACCAACACCGTCTTACATGATGACTCGCCTTCACCCTCCCAATCCAGAGCTATTGAATCAGTATCCTCCTCCATACTCAGCAAAACCCCAAGCAAAAACCAGCGCAAAGGCCACACGTCAAGGAAACAATCCGCACGCCGAGAGCAAATGAGAATATAAAATACGTAGATGTGTAAGAATAGGGCAAAGACAACATTCAAATGGCAGAAAAAGCTGCCCTACCCAGTACGGCACACGAAAAGACTCTCACTACGGAGAGAGAGGCTCCCACTACGGGGAGGTTTTTCAAATACTGTTGTTTCCCATTTTCCTTTTTTTAAGTTCATTTTGATCTTGACTATTTCAAAATATTGAAATTAATCCTGCCATGTAGTTTTATTTTAATTCTAAATTATTAAATATAGTCGATCATATATATTTTTTTATTTTAAGTTCGAATGTAAGGAAAATAACTTTTACTTTATTATTAAAATGATTGGTCCTAAATATATATTTTTAAGTTCATTTTAATTTTAAATATTTCGAAATATTGAAATTAGTTCTAAATATTACCATTTAATTCCCCATTATGATGAGGTAGAGCTGGTTATACCAACAAGATGCTTTCTAGTTTGATATACTCTCTACTACGTACGAGGATATATATATATATATATATATAGGCAAAACATCCTTTTATGCCCCTAACGTTTGTAATGATTTTCAGTTATGCCCCTAACGTTTCATTTTGTTCAGGCATGCCCTCAATGTGCGACCAACGTTTCAATTATGCCCTCAATTTTGACTCAATGCACATGTGGTAATTTTTTTTGCTTATGTGTCATTTTTTTTTGTTTGACTTGATTACGTGGCATCATGACTGGGCATTCTTATTTTTTTTT
>QANZ01018533.1:24880-58198 GCA_003254925.1 Chamaecrista fasciculata
GAAATTAAAAATAAGAGAAAATTTACTATTTGGTCTCTCTTTCTTTACTAAGTTAACAATTTAGTCCCTTATTTATTTTACATACATATTTGCATGCCCGTTAGGGCACGCAAAGCAACTAGTTATATTATATGGCTCCACCCCTTTCTGGTCGTCCACATTTTAAAACTATAGTACAAAATTAATAATAAGAGGAAAATTATTATTTGATCCTTTTTTTAATGAATTAACGATTTAGTCCCTTATTTATTTTACATACATATTTGCGTGCCCATTAGGGCACGCAAAACCTCTAGTTATATTATATGGCTTCACCCTTTTTCTAGTCGTCCGCTACATTTTCACAACATATTATCTTATAAAAGGAGTCAAAATTCTTAATTAGTCCCAAATGTATCAGGAAATTTCAAATTTATCCTAAATATTTTTTTTTAGAATGTAGAAATTGAAGTAGAAACAAAGCATATTTCCTTTTAAAAAATATTCTCGTGAATTATTTTAAATTTTTTTATATTTAATAAGCTATTATTTGACAATAAAAAAATTGAAGGTATATTTAAAAAAATATTAAACATTCTCATGATTATTAAAGTTCAATACAAATACAAGATTATAACATTCATGACAATATTGTAAAATAATCTCAGAATTATTTTAATTTATTTAAACAAATATTTTTATATTCCTCGTAATCCTATTTCTGAGGATGTGATTACTAAAATTAAGATTCTTAAAAAAAAAAAAATCTGTGACTCTGTGTACTAAACCTGCCTTGGCAAGACAACCAATAGTCCAATACCAGCAAAACTCAAATATAACAATTAACTTTTTTTTTAATCAACAGAAGGCATTGCTGCTCTCGGTCCGTGTAGTTCAAAACAGAGAAATGTTTTATTTAGCTTTTTCACTTGACAAGATAAAACCCTGTACAAGATACAACTGGTTATATATATATAGTATGAACTTGAATTATTAAATAACTTTAAGATTATATTTAGATTAGAGTTTGAGGGCCATCCATCCTGATCCTTGTATCTATCTTAAACTTTTCAATATATATTCATCCAACCAAACCATACTTAATTAAACACCAATAATACAATATAATTTTATACACTACACGGAAGTACTCTCACTCCCCAATATGAAATTTTATACGGTAGCTAGGTTCAAAGCTACAAGTACAACCCAGAAACATGAATTCCAGTTCTAGTACTAGTAGTAACTAGAATGCAAATGAAATGGCACTACTTGACAATCATCAATATACAATGTTGTCCACATGTGAAAGCAAAGAAGCACGTGAGAAATGCGTGGAGAGGTGCTGATGTGGCAGGTTTTCAGCCAGCAAGAGGTAGAAAAGTCCCATTACTCCCACATGCCTTTGTGTGCTGCTATAATTTGATTCCAGAGTTACAATTTCACCATCCAAGATCTTCAGAGAACCAGGTTGTGGATAGCATGATGACATTCCTACGATATGCCCTGCTTCATTTCCTGCTTCCTTTCCATTTCCATAGCTTGGTACAGAGGAACATATCACACTTCCGTCCTGAAACCATATATTTCCATGTTTCAGTAAAAATTATTAGGCCAAAGGGAACTCTTGCTACCATATCTTTTGTTCAGGTTTCAATTTCGTCTCATATTTCTTTTGGTTGCATTTTTGGTCTCATGTCTTTTTTAATTGCATATTTGGTCCCACAATATGGAACTTTTTACTAAGATATGAGACTAATTTTACAACCTAACTAAAAGATATGATCATTTTTACAATCTGATCCAATGATATGGAACCAAAAGTGCAACACGGAGACCAAATTGAGACTTGAGCAAAATATATAGGACAAAAAATGCAACAAAAAAAATTATGAAATTAAATTGAGACCTGAGCAAATGTTATAGGACCAAATGTGCACTTGGGGGGCCAAATTATTAATATATATGGAAAAATTATTTAATGATTGAAGACAAAATTATTTGAGCCTCATCACCTGCCCATATAGAGTTAAACTAGTTGCAGCTGAATGCTGATGAGCCACACCATAGACGACATAACCACCCCTTTGCATTGGAAGCCTTGTCCTCTTCACATCAATGCACTCACTACTCTCATTCTTGCAAGATTCAACATCGTACTCAACCTACAACAGACAAATTAAATATTCATGTCTTAAAATTGAAATTAATAGTCACTTATTGCAGAGTTTAATCACTTACCCGACAAGTAGGTGCTCTACCCATTGCTTTTGAATCATCTTCATCATTTTGCAAATTAACAGCCACATCAAGTATATAAATCTTCACAGGCACTACAAAGTCATCCCAATCAACCCACTTCACTGTATATTTTATGTAAAAGCTTTTCTTTGGTCCCTCATACCCTTCCTTTACCTTACACTGAGTTCCATCATAACACAAGAACAAACCACCATTGTAATCTGGCCTTAAATCTTCACCATATTCATCCTTTGTCACATTATAAACTTCACGCCAACACTCATCACACTTAACCTCATCTTCAACACCTCTTGTATCAATGGCGTGCACATTAAGCAACCATTTTTCCTCATACCCTTCTGGAATCTCTTCAGGATTTCCTATCTCTATCCCAAAAGGATCTGGAACATATGTAGAAGTTCTACGTGTTTCAGATCCAATCCCAAAATGCTGGTAATTCACTTCGTTAGGACATATTCCACTGTTCCTCACAAGAATGGAACTTGACTCATCATTCTTACGTTGATGGTATCTATCAACAGCCCAATGGTGGAGATAAGTTTCATAAAGAGGAACAGAGTTGCCTTCTTCATCAACCACTTCACCATTGAAACTCTTGAGAGCAATATGGCCTTTTGGGAACTCAATGCCGTAGAAATATTTGTTTACAACAGATCCTGGGCTTAGTTCAAACTTGGGAGATAGAAAAACAGCTTCTTTAATGTTGTTTTCAGTCTTCCATATGGCATCACAGAGTGGGGTGATGATAATAACTAGTAACAGCAAAAGTAATATTGCTGATGGAAGTACAGAGTCTTGAGAAATAAATGCCATGTTCAATTGTTGATGATGATATATATATATACCTGTATCAAATGTACCACAAAGGGATATGAATATGATTATGAACAAATCAAAGATATAATATAACATCTGTTGAAGTCGATTAGAAGTTGTATAATTTGGTTCTGATCACATCAATCTAATTAAGAACAGTAAAATGCAGAAAAAGGTTTAGAAATATTGATCAAATTGTTGTGGTGAGGATATTACTCGAATTCAATTGCATTAGTAGGTAGCTAGCTAAACTTATTGTAATTAAAAACTCTTAATTACCTGTTAATTTTTCTCAAACAAGATGGAAGATAAGCATGCACCCCCCAACAAACTTCGACTCGTTAACAAATTCAAGAGAAGATTCAGAGCATGGAGCCCGAGTGTTAAACCCATATCGGTAGGAAATGAGTGTGTGTAAGTATTAAATTCTAAACTATTTGATGAGGATTTTGCTTTTCAAGCTCCCTTATTTAACAAAAACTGCTCCTTTTTTTTAAAAAAAGTATTTTTCATTTATCAATTACAATCTCAAATTAAATGATAGCATCATAAAAAATAAGAGAGAGATACAAAAGCTCAATTGCTCTCTACTGATCTCTATATCATTGCCGTCCTACTTTCCTATCTCTTTCCCGACTTTATCCTTACAGAAACCCGTATGCACTTTGTATTTTTTTATAAACATTATATAATAATACTAAAATTTTTTTAAATTTTATGAACAACTAATTTTAAAATATTACAAATTAAGATAATTTCATCAATTTCTTAAATATTACAAGTTCGTATAATTCAAGAAAAAAAAGAAATCGAAGTTCCTTACCAAGAACACATTTAGTAACAAAAACATTATATATACATGGCTTCCAGTAATATATAACATGATTGAAACTATATATAATTCCAAAAAAATTAAAAGGAAGAAATTAAAACAGAAGTCCAGTTTCGTCACGCTTCTCAAATCGATCGCTTGTTTTGTTAGGAAAAAGAAAAATGAAATGGACATGAACTGAATTCAGAAAGAAACTAAAAGGCAAGGGAGATCATGATGGAGACAAATAATGAATGAAATATATATATCATTGCAATTACAATATATATATATATAATATGAATGATTATTGATTGATGAAGGAATGATATATATGATGATGATAAAGGAACTAAGAAATTAATGATGGAAGAAGCAGAAAGAGTATAGTGTAGTGTAGTGTACCGCAGAAGAGTGAGGAGGATGAGTGGTGAGTTACGTTGTGCTTCAATTCGTACTATGGGATTCCACTGAGAACTAGGAAGTTTAATAGAGTTACATATATATATATATAGTTATATTGCTATTATATATGCTATATGTTATATTATATTATATTATATTTCATGCTCGCTTGCTTTTCTCCTCTTGCTTTGACCTAATGCTGCAATGCATATTTAATGGCAGTTTAAGTACTTGGGCATGCAAAGTTAACTTGTTTCCTCCCGGTGAATTAACAATATTATAGTAATCAACTCTAACATTTAAAATACCCAGAACTAATATATATGAGAATACGTACATGATACGAATATGTAATTGGATATGCTAATTTTTTAATTTGTTGCCCTAAGCGATGACGTTTAATTACCTAAAACTCAATTGGACAATTACCTCCATTTTCGAATGACAAGGGTGGCATTGAAGGTTCAATTAATAACAAAAATACATATTCGTTGCCATATCCACGAGTACGGGGATTGATAATGCCAATTTTGAAGTTTCATATACAATTTAAAATTCAAATAAAGTTATCTTGATATATGGGTCCATTATTTAAATATGAACCTTTCATAGTGACTGGTGAGGAAGTGGGAGTATATGTGGAGAAAGTGAGATTTTGATAATTTTACGGCAGGAAAAATAGATTTGAAAACAAAAAGATAAGACACATCTGGGTATAATTATTTAATTATGAGAAATGCGTGCGTCGTTATGAAAAGGAAACGTATGTACGTTTCGACTGATGATTGGGGGAGGATATATAAAACAGATTTAGATGATCCCTCTAGAAGAGGAAGATTCTAACAATTTTTTTCTAGTTACTTCGTTCTCTATTTCTAGTTAAGAGAATCCTTAGGAAAAGTAGCAATGTAGGAAAATTGGAGAAAGCTGAAGCAACACATGAAACCAATTTGAAAGAAATAAAACTAGTTTGTGTTCATAATGGATTTTGGATGTCATATTTCTCTATCTCTAACTTTCAAGACGAGAAAAGGAACAATCCACGTGTCGATCGTTGGTTATAATCCACTTCTGCTTCTTGTCTTCTTGAACATTATAAAGTCTGAGCTCAACGTTCCTTTGAACATTAAAAAAATTGGTCAATTGTTCAAATTGGTCCCACATGTATATCCTTAAGTTCATTTTGGTCATAAATGTTTCAAAATATTGAAATTAGTCCTAAATATGGCCATTTAATTTCATTTTGATATCAAATTATCGAATATGATCATATTTCTCTGGTTTTAAATTCAAATGTGATGTGTTACTTTTGATAAATACTTTTTCCATTCAATTGGGACCATGCATCAATAAAGCATGTCAAATCAAGTCCCGAAAGTGGATTTCACGGTAAAACAAAAAAAAAAACATATCTCTTCTCGTTTCAAATTTGGATGCTACGAGTTTAGAATTATGAGTTACTTTTAACAAACTTTTTTTTTTTTGCTTAAATTGAACTGTCAATAAGTGAAATAAAATTGAACTCAAAAGTATATTTAAGGCTAATTATTTTAAGAGTTAATTTTTTTTATTGATAATATTATTGTAAATCATTCAGAAAAAGCCACCAAAGTGTTAACAATGTAAAGAACAGAGCATCAAAATATCACTTTTGAAAGAACATAATACTAAAATGTTAACAGTGCAAAGAACACGGTACAAAGTGTCACTTTTGAAAGAACAGGATACCAAAACAAAATTTGGTACATAGAACAGGGTACCCCAAAGTGTGATTTACCCTAAAGATAGATTACTCTTATCAAGTGTTTTTTTTATGTATTTTCACATTTTCATCATTTTATTTTTATATATGACTTGATGGTCCCCAGCCAATCATCGCCCAGAAACATAAATGAAACTGTGCCTTTCAAATTAATACTGTGCCTTTCAAATTAATGAGGTCGCCACGTGTCGCAATCTTAGCAGCGAGCAGAAAATCCGACGGTCAAAACTTACTCAAATGCAGACAACTTCAAACAAGTTAAATTTAGAGGATCCAATTCGGACTTGTTGAGACCACTCTAGAATTTGAGTATAACAGAATGATTGACAGAAAGCTAGGGTGTCCAATACGCTACAAGTCCATCTCAAGGATGATCAATATAGTTATAGTACAAAATTATTCAATAATAATTCAAGAGATTGATCAGAGTATTTTGCTGAGATGTGGAAGCAAAGAAGCACGTGAGGAACGCGTGGAGAGGTGGTGATGTGGCAGGTTTTCAGCCAGCAAGAGGTAGAAAAGGCCCATTACTCCCACATGTGTTTGTGTGTTGGTGTAGTTACACTCCAGAGTTAGAATTTCACCATGGAAGATGTTGAGAGAACCAGGTTGTGGATAACATGATGACATTCCTACTATGTGCCCTTCTTCATTTCCTGCCTCTTTTCCATTTCCATATCGTGGTCTTGATGTGCATATTACCCTCCCATCCTGACATTAATTAACACAAAACTTGATGTTCATATTCAACAATTTTAGATGAATTAAAGGACTGAAACAAAAAATTGAGGAAATATCATCACCTGTCCATATAGAGTTGAACCAGTTGCCGCTGCATGCTGATGAACAACACCATAGACAACATAACCACCCTTTTGCATTGGGATCCTTGTCCTCTTCACATCAATGCACTCCTCATCATGCTTATTCTTACAAGCTTCAACATCATACTCAACCTACAACTTACATATATTAATTTCTATATTTTAAGTACCAAATTATATATTTACTAAAAAATTACTTACTTACCTGGCATTTATGCTCTACATTTGCTTCCGAACCATTTAGTACTTGCAAACTCTCAGACACATCAAGCAAGTAAACCTTAACAGGCACTACCAAATTGTGATCCCATTCAACCCACTTCACTGTGTATTTAAAGTAGAAACTTTTCTTTGGTCCCTTAAATCCTTCTTTTAACCTGCATTGAGTATTATCATAGCAACAGAACAGACCACCTATATAATCTGGCCTTAAATCTTCACCATATTCATCCTTTGTCACATTATAAAGATCACACCAACACTCATCACACTTTCTCTCATCTTCAACGCCTCTTGTATCAATGGCATGCACATTAAGCATCCATTTCTCCTCATACCCTTCTGGAATCTCCTCAGGATTTCCTACTTCTATCCCAAAAGGATCTGGAATATATGTGGCAGTGCCACGTGTCTCAGATCCTATCCCAAAATGCTGGTAATTCACTTCGTTAGAACATATTCCACTGTTCCTCACAAGAATGAAATCTGACTCATCATTTTTACGTTGATGGTATCTGTCAACAGCCCAATGGTGGAGATAAGTTTCATAGAGAGGAACAGAGTTGCCTTCTTCATCTACCACTTCACCATTGAAACTCTTGAGTGCAATATGGCCTCTTGGGAATTCAATGTCATGGAAATATTTGTTTACAACAGATCCTGGGCTTAGTTCAAACTTGGGGGATAGAAAAACAGCTTCTTTGATGTTGTTTTCAGTCTTCCATAAGGCATCACAGAGTGGGGTGATAATAACTAGCAACAGCAAGAGTAATATTGCTGATACAGAGTCTTGAGAAATAAATGCCATGTCCAATTGTACGTTGATGATGATATATGTATATATCTGTCAATTTGGATCGTCTTATTAGTAATAAGTTATTACTAATAAGTAATAACTAATGGATAACAGAATTTGAAGAGATTTAATATATTTAGATGCAGATTGTCAAGTGTGCAATGTGTTCGATCCCCAATTTGAGCCTATATGTAATTTGTCCACACGAATGTACGAAGCATTGTAAGCATTAAAAAAGTGGAAGAATAATCACATGTTGGGGAAAGGACACAGATGGAAAAATTTGTTAAATAAATGCTAGCGGTAGCGGATAGTTCAACAATGCAATTCAACTTGAAGTACAAGCTCAGAATGTCTGAGAAGCTTGAAAATCAACAACGCAACCTAATAAGAGGTAGCATCTAATTAATGCACGCCAAATTAAATTACATAATAACTATAATCTGAAAATTTACTCTACACCACGAAGTACATGAACTCAGTGAAAATTAAAATCCCACATTTGAAGAAGGATGGAAGAGGGAGGTACCTTAATTGAGGGTGAAAATTAAGAGGAATTGAAGGAGATATATAAGTAAGATTTGATTGAGAAGCTAATTAATGTCGCCACCGATAGCCTTTTTTCTTTGTAGTGATTGGCAGTGATATATGTTAGGTTGATGAAGAGATAGAGCATGAATTATGTATTGGAGTAGAATCATGTGAAGACACGCAAGTGGTGGTGCATGCAAGGTGATAACAAGTACAAGAAAACAGGTGGATGATTTCAACGTTGACACCCATTTAATTTCCCATTATGATGAGCTACACCTGGTTATCATATATTGCTACCAACAAGATGCTTTCTAGTTTCTACTATCTAGTACGTACGAGGATATATATATATATGCATGAATCATTCATTATCAACAATTATATATTCTCTTCACAACCTTGTCACTACTTTGGCCTTTTGGGGTCCCCATTTGTCGACACATCATTGGAGGAGCCTCTCTACGTACGGTTCTCTCAACAAAAAAATACAAGACCAAATTGAAAACTGAGTAAAAAATATAAGACTAAATTTATACTTTAGCCTTTATTATTTGTAAAGCAATAGGAAGGTGAGAATTTACCCCTAAGAGACATTTTCAATAAACAGAGAAAAGAAACAACACAAGACTCCAAATAAAGTGGCAGAAATTATTGACTATCAAATTTCAATAGTCAATACACTATTTTGCTGATGTGGCAGCTGTTCTGCCACTAACATGTAGGTAAACCCCATCACTCCAGTGTGCCACTGGCTGCTACTATAGTTAGATAGCAGAGTTAGAGTTTCACCATCATTGATCTTCACACTACCAGGTTTTGGATAACATGTCGACATTCCCACCACGTATCCTTCTTCATTTCCTGCCTCTTTTCCATTTCCATATTTCGGACTTGACGAGCATATAATCCTCCCATCCTAAAAAAATTAAACCACCATATAATAAATTTTAGTAAACAAGCTTCAACTAACCTTCATATATATAGAGAGAGAGAAATTAAAGACAATTTGAGTACTAGATATGACCTGGCCATATAGAGTTGATCCAATTCCACCTATATACTGATGAGCAGCTGCGTACACAACATAACCACCCCTTTGCATTGGGATGCTTGTCCTCTTCACATCCATGCACCCATTACCATATTCTTATAGTTGTTGCAAGGTTCAACTTCATACTCAATCTGTACCAAAACAAAATATTAATTTGTTAATCACTTACACCTAAATTACTAGTAGCTAGTATAGCTAGGCAATTAATGTAATTCATGTTTTCAAGTTACTGTTGTGACATTTAACACAAATAAACCAACTAATCACAAATGGGATTAATCATACTTACCAAGCAGTTGTGTTTTGTACTCGTTGTTCTCGAATCATTTAATACTCAGTTACATCAAGTATGTAAATCTTAACTGGTACTACCGAATCTTCATGCCAATCAACCCATTTAACAGTATATTTGAAATAGAGGCTTCTGTTTGATCCCTCATAGCCTTCTTTTACCCTGCATTGGGTATTATCATCCAACATTTGTAACCACCATGATAATCTGGCCTCAAGGATTGATCATATGTGATATAATAGAGATCACACCTACACTCAGTGCAACCTAACTTATCTTCAACGCCTCTTGTATCAATGGCATGCACATTAAGCATCCATGTCTCCTCATACCCTTCTGGAATCTCTTCTGGATTTCCTACTTCTATCCCAAAAGGATCTGGAATATCTGTGGCAGTGCCACGTGTCTCAGATCCAAGGCCAAAATACTGATCTAAAGCGTCATCATCTTGGCATGTGCCACTATTCCTTATAATAACTCGATCTGACTAATAACCTGAGCGACTCACACCTTTACGTTCATGGTATCTATTAAGTATTAACAAGCCAATGGTGGAGGTAAGTTTCAGAAAGAGGTACAGAGTTGCCTTCTTCATCAACTACTTCACCATTGAAGCTCTTGAGTGCAATATGGCCTCTAGGAAACTCTATATCATAGAAAAATTTATTCACAACTGAACCTGGTCTCATTTCAAACATGGGGGACAGAAAAGCAGCTTCTTTGATATCATTATTTTCAGCCTTAATGTTCCATAAGGCATGAGAGAGTGGTGTGCTTAGTAACACCAATAGTATTGCTGATAAAAGTGCCCAATCTTGAGATCCAAATGGCATTTTGAGACCTGTCAACAATACTGTCTTATCAGTACTCATTTAACAACAGAGATTTAAGCCTGAAGATATTGTGAAGTGTGCATTGTCTGCACAATTTTCTGCCTGAGTAAAGGAGTATTTGAGCTACTTTGAATTAGTTTCTTCTACTTGCAATTGATGAAAACTATGTGCATTTTGTCCACTTACAAAGCATCATGCTTAAAATTAAGAACATAACCATTAAAATCTACCCAAACAGAGTTTTCACTTTTCATATTTCACACCAGAAGTAAGGGAAAAGAGCAGTGACGCTGGCTAACACTTCAACCAAAGTGTACAAATTTATTTGACAAATAAGTATGCAATAAAATAAATTTAAAATTTGAGTTTTTTATTTTTAAGAACAGTTTGATTCCTTTATCGAGAAACAGTTTTAAAGAAGAAATCTCTCGGAATTGTTTTCTGTAGCAACTTCGAGCAGAACATACAGAAAAAACCCATATATTATCATGCAACTTTAAGAACACAAAATGAATGCCAGAATTTTCTTATTGGACTGTTGCTGGCTATAATCTCCTAAATTGTATTCTTATACGTAAGTCCCTCCAGGCGATACCTTGAGAGCAGAGAACTCGGTGTATTTCAATCCCAAACTAAAACAAGGCGATACCATTAAAAAAAACAAGCAGTAACATATGGTGGAATAAATAGTGGGTCCATAAATACATATTAGGGGGAGATGAAGTTGTGTATGGAGAGTATGGTAATTTTCAAAGATATCAATGAACACTATAAATGAACAGGATGCACCAAGAGAAGAAGAAAGAGCGTACCTTGAGGTACAACCGTACAAGAAAGATATATGAATGGCTTGTTAATTAGGGTTTTGAATCAGGGGATTTGACCGAGGAAGAAATGGGTTATAACTAAACTCATACTACATATTATAATGAGAATGGAATATGAAATCACGCAACTTGTAAACGATGAGAGCATTCATTGGCCCTTTTCAACTTTACGAAGCCGATTTTCAGATTTGTTTTTGTTTTTGTTTTTGTTTTGGTTGCTGGTCATTTTCCTCATTTTGTTTTTTCTACAATTTTTTTTTCCTCTTTACTTGCAGAGACAAGCAACAAAAATGAACTAAAAATAATGAACTAATGATATAAAAATAAAAAGGTCGCTATTGCTGGATGAATTTGAAGATCCTGTCGCTGGATGCATTGATACTTTGATAGATTAAAACTTGATTTTAGAGGTTTATTCAAATAAATTTATTTTTTATTCAAGAAGTATATAACCTTCAAAAGCTCCAAATAAAATAACCCCAATTGTTGATCAGTACATTATTTAGTCCATATTAGAAAGCATTGAAGCACGAGAATAAGGCCTAAGATGTTGTTCTGGGAGATGTTCTGCCACTAACAGGTAGAATAACCCCATGACTCCAGTATGCATATGGCTGCTGCTCCTGCTATAATTAGATTCCAGAGTTAGAATTTCACCATCACTAATCTTCACAGAACCAGGTTTTGGATAACATGTTGACATTCCTATCAAGAACCCTTCTTCATTTCCTGCCTCTTTTCCATTTCCATACCTCGGAATTGAGTTGCATATAGTCCTCCCATCCTGAAAAAACCACCTCACAAATTTCACTAAACAATCTTCAACCTTCATGTAAATATACAGAAATTAAAGATTAAAGATAAAAATTTGATTATGACCTGGCCAAATAGAGTTCCTCCAATTCCACCTGTATGTTGATGAGAAAATCCGTACACAACATAACCACCTCTTTGCATTGACAGGCTTGTCCTCTTCACATCTATGCAGTCATTACTATCCTTATGCTCATTGTTGCTGCAAGATTCAACATCATACTCAATCTGTATCAACATGAATACTGCAGTTAGACAATGTTATTATGTTTTAGGTCGAAACTTCATTTTGGTTCTCAAATTACAAGGTAAATTCTGTTTTGGTCCTGAAACTTTTTCATTTGTTTCACCGTTAGTCCAAAATATTATTTTATCTAATTTTTGTCGTTATTTTTGACTTAGATAGTTGAGTTAAAAAAATTTTCTTTTGTACGTGTTCTAATAAGTGAGTTGACAGAGAAAGAAAAAAGATTTTTCTTAATCACAAATTTAAGATAAATTCATGATTGATTTTTCTTTTCAAGATAGAAGATTTTTATCTCTCTCTGCCAATTCACTTATGAGGGAGGACATGTATGAGAGTGAAATCATCCAGGTCAGATATAACGACAAATTAAAAATCATATGGAATCATGTTTTGGATTAACGATGGAACAAATATGAAAGTTTAAGGATCAAAATATGATAAAACAGTTTGAGAACCAAAATAAAATTCACCCTATAGTTCCAAGACCAAAATGAGGTTTCGACCAATACTTTAAAGTTACAGGAGGAAATTGAATTTTAACTTACCTCGCAGTTGTGTTCTGTACTCGTTTCTGTCGAGTCTTTCAATATCGGCATCCTATCAGTCACATCAAGAATATAAACCTTAACAGGTACTATCAAATTGTCCCAATCAACCCACTTAACTGTATATCTCAAAAAGAGGTTTCTCTTTGGTCCCTCATAACCTTCTTTTAGCCTGCATTGGGTCTTATCATAGCAACATAATAAACCACCATGATACTCTGACTTCAAGGGTTGACCATATTGGTCCTTTGTGACTGTGACATTATATAGATCACATCTACACTCAATACAACCAAACTTATCTTCAACACCTCTTGTATCAATGGCATGCACATTAAGCATCCATTTTTCCTCATACCCTTCTGGAATCTCTTTAGGATTTCCTATTTCTATCCCAAAAGGATCTGGAATATCTGTGGCAGTGCCACGTGTCTCAGAACCAAGGCCAAAATACTGATCTAAAGTGTCATCTTGGCATGTGCCACTATTCCTCACAAGAATAAAATCTGAGTCATCATCATCATGATCTGTGTGAGTCACGCTTTTACGTTGATGATATCTCTTAACAAGCCAATGGTGGAGATAAGTTTCAAAAAAAGGTACAGAGTTGCCTTCTTCATCAACTACTTCACCATTGAAGCTTTTGAGTGCAACATGGCCTCTTGGAAACTCTATATCGTATAAAATTTTATTCACAACTGATCCTGGTGTCAATTCAAACTTGGGGGATAGAAAAACAGCTTCTTTGATATTATTATTTTCAGCCTTATTAATATTCCTTGAGCCACGCGAGATTGGTGTACATGTGCTTAGTAACAGCAATAGTATTACTGATAAAAGTACCGAATAATGTTGAGATCCAAATTGCATTTTGACCTGTCAAAAGGAATTTAACCGTGCAGATTGTGATGAAGTGTGAATTATGTCCAAAAATGTTAAGTCGTAACAAAATAGATTTTGATCAACTTTGAATAAGTATCTTGTACTAGAAATGGCGATTCCAAATGAAGAATTGAAGATAAAGCATGTGAAACTTGTCCAATTACGCAGCATCATGTGTAAAATTAGGAAAATAACAATTAAAAACTAGCCAAACAGAGTTTCCACACCAAAGTGAAAGGATAAATTAAATGCTATTGAATAGTTCAACCAGTTAAAGTAGTAAGTAAAATTATATCTAATGAAATGTATAAATTTGTTTGACAAATCATAATCTCCATGCAGTGGCATGAATCAAAAAGTGACAATCTAGAGTTTGTTTAGTTTTTTTCTTTCCNACCAAGTTATAATATCCAAACTCCAAACTTCAATATATCATCATCTTTGCTTCTTCAATCTCAGTGTATTCGACACTACAGCCTCATCCTCGTACTTCTCCGTTGCATCTTCACTCGCGAATTGAAGGCATCTTCACTCGTACTTCTCCGTCGCATCTTCACACGGATCCAAGAAACTCTCTCCCAACACACACATCTTCTGGAATCTCTCTCGCGCCAGATTCGCCTCTAAAGGACCCGAACCCAACGCCGGATTTTACGTCGCTGTCGTCGTCGACGGCGAGATGGGAGCACGTCGAGAGAGAGGGAGAGTGACGAGCGATGAGAGAGGGAGAGTGACGAGAGATGAGAGCGATTAATCACAAATAAGCTAAATTTGGTGCACCGATTGTTCATAGAGGGAATTTCCAGCGCGTTATCGGTGCACCGATTGAATATTTGGTGCACCGATTGTTTAAAGAGGGAATTTCTAGCGCGTTATCGGTGCACCGATTGAATATTTGGTGCACCGATGGTTCAAAGAGGGAATTTCCAGCGCAGCATCGGTGCACCGATTGAATATTTGGTGCACCGATTGAGTATTTAGGCCAAAATCAATAAAAATTTCGGGTCCGCCAGCTTCAGGGTTTCTCTCTCATCTGATGCGAATCGGTGCACCGATTTTCTTCGCTGGTGCACCGAATATCGACACTCAAAGACACTTTAATCCTCGTCGGTGCACCGTTTCGTAGGCAAAAAATGAAACGGTGCACCGATTCGGAAAAACATCCCCCAACCTACTCACAAAAATAATCAAGATTTCACGTTTTTCAAGGCAAACAGTAACAGTTTTGTTTTTTTTCAAAACAACAATCACATCCAAACACACTTTTATTATAATCAAATCACACCTTACTTTTTCTAACTTTTTTTTCCATTTATACCCCTATACAATTTATCAATTTCCTTACTTTTTATCCACCTACCACAATCATTACATACCCATTTTAATAATTTCACACCAAATAATCAACAATCATCCAAACACCACTACCAAAATAATCAACTTTGATTATAATCAAACTATGATTATAATCAAAACAAATTTAAAAAAAAACGGAAACGAACTGACCCTATGTTTACTTTCCTTTCTAAGGTTAGATATTTTCATGAGAGAAAAGGCTCCAAGTTATACACTAAGTAAAGACATAGATCCAACACTATTAAGTATACGTGCATCTAAGAAAGATAAGATTTTACTTATCGCCATGCCAATTATTTTCTAATTTCTATATCTATCATTTTTAGATATTCCAGATGATTAAAATTTCTGTGAATAAGTTAAAATCTAATTTTGGTCCTCAAATTATGGGAAATGATTTATTTGGGTTAAAAAGTAATTTTTTATTCTATTTTAGTTTTTAAACTTTCACATTTATTATATTTTGATCTGCAAAATGTGATGTTTATGTCGTTATTTATATGTTCTGAACAATCTAGATGAACAATTTCTTTCTCTTGTATATCTTCATAAGTGAATGGACAAAAAGAGAATGAAAAATTTTTATTTTTAGTCACAAATTAAAGAAAAAATTATGATTAAATTTTTTTTTGAAGAGTTGAAATTTTTTTTGTTGACTTACTTATTATTACACATATGTGAGAAAAATAATTCATCTCAATTGTCTAACTTAAATTAGTAATCATATGATATCACATTTTAGAGATGTAAACAAAACAAATGTAGTAGTTTCATGTTCAAAATAGAATAAAAGAAAAATTAAAACTAAAATAAAGTTTATCACATAATTTGAAGATGAAAAAAATAAGTATTTTTGCACATGTTGGGGGACTTAAGTTTAAGATTGGAGTCAACATTGGTAGAAGGACTTTAACTGTTCGCTTTTGTTTCGAATGAGATTAGTCTTTATCTAAATCATTACACGTAGAAGTAAGGAAATATAATTATATATATAAAAAACGCAAAAATACTATTGGTATCCCTAAAGTATGCGGTCATTTGCAGTTGTACTCTCAAAGTTTTTTTTTGGTCAATTGTACCTCCAAAGTTTGAGGTTAGTTTCAATTATATTTCTAAAATTTTTTTAGTTAATTATACCCCAAATGTTTCACATTTGAGTTAGATGTACCCAAATACTTTCCAATTTGGCGGTACAATTGACACATAAAAAAAAAATTAAGAATATAATTAACTCAAAAAAACTTGGGGGCAAAGTGATCTCATACAATTCCAACTAAAAAATGGCCCAAAACTTTTTTTTGAAAAAAAAATGTATTTGACCTTATGGATTTTATGACCCGCCAATGCCACCCCGAATTCGAAGGTTTAGGAGGTTTCCCACGCAGACAGACACAATTGTCCTTCGAAAAACCCAGAGAGAGAGGAGAGACAATGGCGTTGGCAGCTTCTTCCTTGCCTCTCCCTCACGTCCATGCTTGTAGAACATTTGATCTTCACATTCGAACAAAACCTCACAATAATCTTCAACTTTCCACCACTCTCTTATCTTCACCGCCTTCAACTTCTTCTTTTCCATTAACCCTCACTTCGACCTCAAACTCACTACTTCAATCACATATCGTATCGGATTCAATCGACGATCACATCATCGAGGACCTCGAGAATTCCCTGAATCCATCATCATGTGCGCCTCTCGTGAATGGAGTTCATCGGTCAAGCCCAAGAATATTTATCCAAGACCCACCATGGATTTCTTCGCTCTTTATCAAGGGCTTGAACAAGAAGAAGACTGACACGGAGTTGAAATTGGAGTGTAAGGAAATTGACAAGAGGAAGTATAATTTGCTGAGGAGGAGGCAGATCAAAGCGGAGACTGAGGCGTGGGAGACCATGGTGGAGGAGTATAGAGAACTCGAGAGACAAATGCGCGAGAAGAATTTGGCCCCCAATTTGCCTCATGTGAAGGCACTGTTTCTGGGGTGGTTTGATCCCTTAACGGAAGCTATTGAAAGGGAGCAGAAATCACAGATGTCGAAGAAGAAGAAGCCAGCATATGGACCTTATATTTGTATATTACCTGCAGCTAAAATGGCTGTTATTGTCATGCATAAGATGATGGGTTTGCTAATGCTGGAGCATCAGCCCGGGTGTGTTCAGCTTGTTCAGGCTGCCATTCAGATTGGTATGGCCATAGAACAAGAGGTAATTGATTTGAATCTTTATATTTCTTTTTTAGGGAACAATCTTCTGATATTATTATCAATTGGCCGATGATGTGGTTTGTTTATACTTTATATTGAATTCGGCAGACCAATTTGGTATATGTGGCTCCCATGGATTTTGTTTTATTTCATCAACTTAAATATTTTAAACTATTTAGATTTGCTGTATTTTAGAGAAACATACACATGAACTAATTCCTTAATATGACAGAAGTACACTTCATTTTGAGAGAGTGTTGCTGTGTTCAACCGGGACAATGTCTGACTGGACGCATGTCCATGAGTATCAAAAGTTTAAGTCATTTTTTGTGTGGCTCTAACCCAATGAAAAATAAAGAAAAATTGACTTGACATGTTTCATGGATAGATATTATTGATATTTTTGAAGTTTTCATCAAGAATTATGGATATTTAGTCGTCTCTTTATTTTTTTGTTTACTGTTGGCTTATCATCCACTACAAGTATATAATGGGAATATTATAGTTCTCCTTCATTGTTGCATGAACAGTTTTGTAAAAACTATTTCAGAATTCAGAATATTTTGTTTCAGAGTATAAGGCCATTAAGCCCTTTAAGAGTGGCACCTCAGTTTGAAGTTTATATTATTGTTAAATTACGGTTTTGACCTGATCTTACAACCTGTCACTCTGTCATTATTGCTTGAAAAGTGGAAGCTGAGGAAAAGTTCATAATGGCTATAGTAAGTACCGATACAAATACTTTGGTTGTTCTTGTAGTTCACTAATTTGTAATTGATACAACCTGTTTTCTGTGAATAAATTCTTAAAGTAAAGGAGCAATATCAAGAGGGTTAATATTGCTCCTTTACTTTCAAAAACCCATATACATTCAGACCAAAATTTTATCCATTACTCATCCTACAAAAGTTTATAATAGCTACAGTAAGTTGCCAATATAGATCCTTTTGTTGCTCCTTTTAATTTCAGACTGACATGACCTGTTTTTTTTCAATGAATTCTTATGATATCTCTGTTGATGAGGTAAAAATTTGAATAAGAATTCCTTGATATCTCTGTTTAGAGGTTTAATTAAAAAAGATGTTAGGTTATATAGAATGTATTCCCCCTTAATTGATTCAATTCAAGGATTGAGCAAATTTGAATAAATAATAAAATAAGGACTTCTGAGACATTGAAGCTTCCTTCTGAGTCTTTAAATTACCTTTTCATGGCCGCACTTGTACGGTAGATCTTGGTAGTGATGTTAGAAAAGAAGGGCATCCTTCCTCAGTTGGTTCCACTTCCACATATTTTATAACTTAAATATTTGTTATAATTATTAGTCTTAATGTTTCACAGGTGAAAATCCATAGATTCCTGGAAAAAACTAGAAGTCACCAGGGTGAGAAGACAGTGACAGATGCCAAGGACTGTCTGAATAATGACAAAGAAAAACTAAAGAAACGTGTAAATGTTTTGATCAGAAGGAAAAGACTGAAAGAAGTGCATCTGCTTCTTAAAAAAGAAGGATATACTCCTTGGGCTCGTGATACCCAGGCTAAGGTTTGTTTGCTCTACATCTTGTAATTTTCTTTTTCTTTTTTTCTTTTTGGGTATTTAATTTAAATGTAATGAGAGAAAAACTTGAAACTATGCAGCTGGGAAGTCGATTAATTGAATTATTAATTGAAACAGCATATATCCATGCTCCAGTTACCCAGTCTGCTGATTCCCCACCTGATATCCGACCGGCATTCAGGCATACGTTTCAAGCTGCACCAAAGAACCCAAGGTTAGGCCTAGAATTCTTCTCTTTTCCTTTCTAACAGTTAATACTTTAGGATCTCAACCCCTAGAAACCATATGAAAATATCAGATTAGCGAAATGAGAGATTGGCTATTTCTGAGGTAGGAGATCCCTGAATAAGTGCTTCCTTATGGTTACCTACCCTTCCCTTTATTTCTTGCCCCCCATTTATATGATGCTTATATCTTTCCTTCTCTCTCTCTCTTTCTCATGCACAAGGATAGCAAACACCACTGGTCCTTAGCTTAGGAGGTATTGTGGCTGAGTTTGACTGGCATCATCTTTGCATAAGAAAATGAAGGAATAGAAGTCTCACATTTTATAGGAGCTTTAATTTCACCTTTTTATGGTAAATTGTGAACTAGAAAAATAATGTCCCAAAAGTTCTTTAACTAAGGATTGATAAAAGTGCCTTAATCATATAGTTTTATTGTTTTTTGTTTTTGTTTTTTGAGATTCTGACTGATTGCTTGTACTTGCAGGCAAAAGATTTTGAAAAATTATGGCGTCATAGAATGTGACCCCTTAGTCCTTGCTGGGCTTGATAAATCTGTAAGCGAGACATCTTGTGTTTTCCTTATTGTTATATCTAACAATATCTGCATGATCTTCTTGTCATTAAAACTTCTAAACTTCCACTTGTGCCAAAAAGAATAAGAGTAAAAGATTGAAAGAACCTGCATTCAAATGGAGGTAGATGAGAACCTTTAACATTTTATATTTCTTACCATTCTGTATAATCATCCTGCGAAAGACGTTCTACTAAAAATACTCGATGATGCAACTAGTTTTGACTCCCTTGTATTCTCATTCCATGATGCAAATTATTCTGAGTAAAACCATTCATCTCCCAGTTCCCCTTGTCTTTCAGTGGTTCTCATATTTGTCACTTGCTGTTTTTAGATATCATTTACACACAAGGTATTGTTTTCAAGATAATTACTATGCACTTCAACCATTGCAAATATTTTGAGTTGCGTACATACTAATTGTTTATTGCCAATGTTTCTGTGCAGGTTAAGCATATGTTAATACCTTACATGCCAATGTTAATACCTCCAAAAAAGTGGAAAGGGTATGACAAATGAAATGAGTCCCACCCTAAGCTCATCATTAAACCCCATAGTGCTTTTGCTGCTTCTTTGTTTAATGAATTGACTGTGGTCAAAATGGTTCAACTGGGATGTTTGAAAGTCATTTATATAAAAAATTATAAAATTGAATAGGTAGGTTATAAGATTTAATGAATATTGAATATAACATTTAAGTTAATAAAAGAAATCGAAATTCAATAACTATACAATTATTACAAGTAAATGTTTCAAAGTTTAATGTAATACCCAATTACCAATATTAGCTTTTGACAGTTATATCTAAATTTAAAATGATAATATACATAGCACATTAAATTTTAAATTTTTATTTTGTTAATTGTGAAATGCCATTTTTTTAGTATAACAAATTTTCAAGGTTTTTATCCGATAGATGTTATTGCTAAAATGTACTTTTCTAGTATTTTTTTTAATCATCTAACACAATAAATTTAATATCATTTTTTTATTTTTAGATTTTTTTGTTGTCATTATCATATGATAAATTCTTATCCACGACTTGCATAACTTGTGAAAAGAACCATACTGGAATGATGATAGTGCTCTTTGCTTGCCAACCTTAAGGTGGATGCAATTAGTTATTCAGACATTATCTTGTTCTCTCTGTTCCAATCGTTTGCTAACCAAAGAGAGAAGAGGAAAACTAATCAGAGGAATGAAATTGTGACTAATTCTTTCAAACATGGTAGTTACCTAATTGGTAATTGACTTGAATACTAAAAAAGCTTGGAAGGTGGATGCAACTAGTCATTCAGACATTATCTTCAATCCTTAGTGTCTTAGCTGCTTCTCTCTCTTGCCCTTAGAATCTAACGAATTTTTTTTCCAGATATGATAAGGGTGGGCACTTGTTCTTACCTTCTTATATTATGCGTACTCATGGATCTAGGAAGCAACAAGATCTAATGAAGAAGGTCAAAAGGGGACAAATGCAAAAAGTTTTTGAGGTATCAAATGCAAAGTTTCATTTACGTTTTCTTTAGCCTTGGAAGGAAAAGGGATGAGGCAGTACACGTTAGAAGAGATTATCTGGTTTAAGGTTTATGCCATTTTATTTGCATGATATTGGATCAGTGGTCAGGAACTTCTTTTAAGTAATCATAATATAGTTATTTGATTACCAATTTCTTGTTTCTTTCTTATATGGGAACTAATTGTAAATTTTGTCATCTACATTTACTGGCACATTGAGTAGTATCTAAGATCTTATATAAGATATACTTTTTTTTTTTTTGGAATAATTGCTTTTGATTCATCAATATTAACTGATTCTTCTCTTCTTTTAAATGATAAATTTTCAGGCACTGGATGTGCTTGGCAACACCAAATGGCGTGTAAATAGAAGATTACTTGATGTTGTCGAGACCATCTGGGATGAAGGAGGTAACATTGCTGGCCTGGTTGACCGTAAAGATGTAAGCACAAACTGATATAGAAACTCTTAAGATTAATATGGAGGTGACAAATTTCAAAGCCTTCATAAAGATGGTGTTCATTTAGCCTTTTGTCAATATTTTTTGACCTTTTTTGGCCATTGCTTTTGAAAATTATACTAATAGAAGTACATTTAAAGTGTTTTATATTAACTAGTATGACGAATTCGGAGATTATTCAAATTACTGGGTAACTTGCTGGATGCCTGGATCATTTGGTGACCTTTAAATGACTAGGCCTTGTGACGGTTCTTGTAAACAAGAGAAAGTTTCCATGTGATAGGGAGTTTAATGTGTGGTGTCATGAACACCATATGCAACTTCTTTTGTAAGCTTTATTTAGATTTCCTCCTTTTTGGCACAAAGCTTGGAAATCTGAGGAATTCCTAATACTGTCTATTACTATGTTATTCATTTGACTCATACATATTATTTTGGCGTGTAGATCCCCATACCAGAGAAGCCATCTGTAGAGGAATTGGAACTAATTCAAGAGTGGAAATGGCGGGTGAGGAAGGCAAAGAAAACTAATCTAGAGAGGCATTCTCTAAGATGTGACTCTGAACTTAAGCTTTCTGTAAGATTTCCCATCCATTTGTTAGTTGTCCTTTTACATTATTCACAAACACTTGAGATTAATAATTTCAACTTCAGTCATTATGTCGGTGGCCTATGGTCTAGGCTATTTTTTGATATGGAGACATTGGTCAGTGTAGCCATATACTATGCTAGATTTCTAAAGTTTATATTAGTTCAATTCAATCATTAATGTCATAATATTCATTATGTTTTGTATAATAATGTTCATATCTATACCATTTTTAATTAGATGAGCAATAATCAACAATAAAATATATTGTGAAATAGGTAGCTCGAAAAATGAAAGATGAGGAGGGCTTTTATTATCCCCACAATCTTGATTTCCGCGGTAGAGCATATCCAATGCATCCTCATTTGAATCATTTAAGTTCTGATCTGTGTCGAGGACTACTAGAGTTTGCTGAAGGGCGGCCACTGGGGAAGTCTGGACTACAGTGGCTGAAGATCCATTTGGCAAATTTGTATGCAGGTGGAGTTGAAAAGCTGTCTTATGATGGCCGCCTAGCATTTGTGGAGAACCATCTTCATGATGTGTTTGACTCTGCCGATAACACGATCAATGGAAACCGTTGGTGGTTAACAGCTGAAGATCCATTTCAGTGCCTTGCTGCTTGTTTCAATCTGTCAGAAGCCTTAAGAAGCTCATCACCACATTCTGTCATCTCACACCTGCCAATTCACCAGGTTTTATTCACTGTAAACTTCCAAATCTGCAAAAAAATTATTCTAACTTTGCAGAATTCTTTTGTAAGTGGTCAAAATGCCCCACAAACTCTTCTGCCTCCATATGTGGCAAAGAAAAGCTTTGTAAGAGATCTTTAATAAGAATGTACTATCTAAAGTGTGAAATTAAAGGTTAAATGAAAAAAAAATATGAAAAGTTGAGATTTGGTAGCAAAATACTATAAGTCACAACATGATAAACTGTTCTTGTTGCAAATATCTGATCTTGTTTAATCAGCTCCGTGTTTTCTAAAACAAGTTGTGGTAACACTGTTCTGTTATATTTTTAGGATGGTTCCTGTAATGGCTTACAACACTACGCAGCTTTGGGAAGAGATAGTGTAAGTTTATGTCACTCCTACTTCTTCATTTTTGTCGTCACTTTAATATAATCCATGTTTCCTTCTACAGATTTATGTACTAACTGGATTTAGTGATGATCTTAAGTATGAATATTTGTTACACTAAAATCACTGGCATTTGGAAATGTCAGTATCCTTTGTGTAGATAACATTGTTTATAACACCTGCAACACTATGTCAAGAGAGCTTACTCAGTATATAATTGAAGGTGTCCATTTTTTTTCATAGCACACAATAATGAAGTGGTTATCTTAATATGCCATCCTGTTACTAGGATTGTTTACTTTATAAATTATTTAACACATTTGCTATTACTAATTAATTATTTAATTTACTCAAGTAAATGTGCTTTGTCAGCTGGAGGCTGCTGCAGTTAACTTGGTTGCCGGAGAGAAACCATCTGATGTTTACTCAGAGATTGCTGTTAGGTATGTAAAGTCCATGACTGCAATTTCTATGTTATTCATTCTGATCTCTGTTTAAAGCAACCCGCTTGGAATTACTTTCCTTGAGATGATTTCTTATATTTAAAGGAAGTTTTTTGATCCACATTCCCATGTGAGTACAGTTGATCGTTGTATGTGCTGTTGATATTTAATTGTTGCTTCAATTGTAAATGTGGGCAGGGTTCATGATATCATGAGAAGGGACAGCAATGAAGATCCCAATACAAATCCAAATGCTTTATTAGCCAAGGTTTTAATTGACCAGGTTAATATTTGTCTTAGAAGCTAATAGTGGTGCATATGATAAAATTTTTGCTCCAATATTTGGCTATGATCTCTTTCTTTTCTCATGCTTGAAACTCTGGGAAACTTTCAGGTTGATAGGAAACTGGTCAAACAGACAGTTATGACTTCAGTTTATGGTGTAACTTTTGTTGGGGCTCGAGAGCAGATAAAAAGAAGATTACAAGACAAAGGTCTCATAACTGATGACAGACTTATGTTTAATGCAGCATGCTATGCTGCTAAAGTAAGAAACCAGCTATCTTGTATGCGAGGATGTAATTATAGCTGTTAGGGACAATAATAGCTGTCTCGATATGAAATTCTTACCGTCTAATTATGAGATTGGTCCCTTTTGGATTGTTATGTAGAAATAGAATGATAAGTTATTTTTTCTGAGAGGAAAAATAAATGAGATTGTAAACTTTGTGTATTTACTTTTGAAAACCCAATCCCTGTGAACTGGACCTAAGTAAAGCTAAAATCAAGTCAATCTTTCCATAATGTCATATTTTTGGTTGTGTCCATATCCTGATGACTTGGTCTCAGTTTAGCTACGTTATCTATACTATGATGTAGGCAATGTTTTACTACAATTTTATAGCTTTCCTTGTTTATATTAGATGCTTTATTCATTCTGTCATATTTAGACATGACACCAAACTTACTTTCATCAGGTGACATTGGATGCCCTTGGGGAAATTTTTGAAGCTGCTCGTGGCATTATGAATTGGCTTGGTGATTGTGCAAAGGTATGTTGATATGCTCTCTCATGACATGTTTGACGTAAATTGATGCCGACAGTTCTTTTGGTTTTATGTGGTGTATATATTTGCATCCCTTGTCTCTTTTTCTTAATGGCAGAGTTTGAAACACTCGTAGGTGATTGCTTCTGAAAACCAGGCTGTGCGATGGACCACTCCTCTTGGTCTTCCTGTTGTACAACCATACTGTAAAACAGAACGTCATCTGGTAAGCCTTCTGTATAGACTCTGTTATTTTATGGATATTAATATAGTTAACAGTGAGCCAATCAGTGACAAAAATGAAATGGTACAAAATCTAAATGTGGTTAAATATGTGACCCTATGAAATGGATGGTTGCATTTACTGCTTATTGTGGATTCTTCATACTGTCTTGATCATTTGGCCATTGCAATAGTTGGTGTTTCACTAGTTATGGCAGATGGTATAATCCTGTTTGAATTTTTGATTATATGAAGTCTTTTATATGTCTACACCCTTTTTGGCTGCTCAACAAATATATCCTGTTTGGAGGTCCACTTATAGTAGTTACTCAGATGTGGGCCAAAAAAATGCTTTGTATTTAGGCAATACAATGTGAGTAGATTAGTCTGCTACCCTAAATATGGAAACTATTCAAGATGGCTACGTCACTCCATTGCATTTTGGATGAACAACATAAATGTTGGACCACCTGATATATCCACAAGATGTCTAAAATATTCTCTTCTGAGCTGCTTCTTATAGCGTGGGACATATATTGAGTGAGACAAGCAAAAAACCCATTGTTTAGAAAACCAAAAATCACGTATTTATATTTTGTAGTGTTCTGTACTTTGTTGCCAGTATTGGATGTAGAAAAACCTACGTCATGTGCCAATAAATATGCATATGGTTCACATTATATAGTTATTAAAATTCCTTTTATACCATAATACAGGACTAATGAATCTAACCATGTAATGCAGATCAGAACATCTCTTCAGGTTATGGCTTTGCAGAGGGAGAGTGATGCAGTGAGTATACATGAATTTTTCTCCAGTCCTATTGGTCTTTCTTTCTGAACTGTTCTCTCATTATCTTAATTATTTATATTCCAGGTGGCTGCCAGAAAACAGAGGACAGCATTTCCTCCAAATTTTGTACATTCACTCGATGGTTCACACATGATGATGACTGCTCTTGCCTGCAGGGATGCTGGGTTGCGTTTTGCAGGTCTGAAGAGTTAATTTTACTAATGAAATTATGTTTGAAATCAATAATTTATTCAAGATTATATTTTTAAATATACATAATTTTGCTTGTCTGTTGATGCTCAAATTTTGTAAAATATTTTTCTTTGCAGGGGTTCATGACTCATTCTGGACTCATGCATGTGATGTGGAGAAAATGAATCAAATTCTTAGAGAAAAATTTGTGGAGCTTTATAGCATGCCAATACTTGAAAATGTAAGTTCTTTCATCGTTATGATTTATGAGAATTTGGGTTGATTTGAAGGAATTATTGGAGAAAGAACTATCCTGTTCTTTTATGGTCAAATATGTAAGTTCCTGGAGGTCTTTAAATAAATACTTAATAGTTAAGCTTAAAAACTATGAGAAAAAAAAATTAATCCCCACCAAACTCTCAAATCTCAATGGAAGGACAATCTGGTATGAAAGAATGAACAAAGCTTAACCTTGAATTGATATTTGCTGAGGATGGAATGATCAGGGTTTGAATTCTGAACTACTTGATCCGAGAGACTTAAGAACTGATCCACTTGGGAGCTTCAGTGTTATTAGTGATGGCTAAAGATTGGGTTTTGTTGACGTGGAAATAGTATTTATACATTGATTAAATTAATCTATTGTTACCTTTAACTTACATTACATTTCTACTAGGTTCTTATAGTAATTTTTTTATTAGGTCTTTATACTAACATTTTGTTTATAATCGAGTCTATCATTGAATATTAATACTTAATTTCTGTTTCCTGTATGTTGATGTGGTTATCCGGGATGATAATTAGTCTCTTTCATAAATCATTATCCAACAGGCATCACAGTCAGCAAAGTCTTATAATTTTTATTTTTCAAAAGAAAGGCATCTCTCAACTGTGTGAGGTTGCAGAAGAGATTCTCATCAAGAGGCTTCAGGAAAGATGATTTTATAGGGACCAATAGATTAATTTAATCTTATAAATTTTGCAACTAAATTATTAATTCACTTTAAAAGATCAGGAGGTTTATGTAGTCTTTTTTGCATTGCCTTTCAACAAGGCAATTCCTTTTATGTTCCCTTACAAATTAGAGAAACTGCTACATAGATAAAAACTTCACCCGGCCTTTCGGCGTCCTCCTCCTTTTTCTTCTTGTCCTCAAATTGCGATGTTGACCAGCATTGCATCTGAGCTTCAAATATATAGCAAAATTATAATTGACTTGAGCTTTTGCCTTTTTGACCAGCAGAATGGGGAAGTAAATCCTTATTACTTGTTTCCTTCAACCTTGTTGTAATTGCTTTTCTATTTGGTCTGAAAACCTTGTTATAATTGATTGAGCATCCATGATTTGGCAGTTGTTGGAAGGCTTTCAGAATTCATATCCAGGATTGGTTTTCCCCGAACTGCCTGTTAGAGGTGATTTTGACTTGCGGAAGGTTCTCAAGTCACCATACTTTTTCAACTGAGCTCTCGCCGCAACAATTATGGACATAAACGTTCTAACCTGTCACTGCAAACTGTTCTGGAAGTTATGGTGTGAACTGTGAACAATGGACCTATGCCGGCTTCTCCAGAAGCCGGGAAGGAAATAAAAGAGATTCAGGTGATATTTTCCAGAACCCTCTTATGGCCAAAATGCTCAAACTGTAAGTACCTTTCTTATTACACACATGGCTTGTTCAAGTGGAGATAAGCTTATCTCCTTCCCAGTGTTACAATCAACAAATAGGGCAGGAAATTCTCTGCAAGATGCTGATGATGGCAGTTTCTTCCACTTGTCACTGCTGCTTGTTAGACTGCCATTTTCAATACGAGTGATTCTTAGGTATTATTGGTTTGTTAGAATAAATAGCAAGCCAATTATAAAAATAGACATGCTAATTTATCAGTAGTCAAATTAGCTAAATATTTTATTGGTGAAATGTGCATGTCTATTCATAATTGAGCTTGATGGCTTCTCCTTTTGGAGCTATGAGGCTATCAACAATTTTGCAGTGCCAATTGATCAGTTTACATGTACAGATTAATTTTGTTTTATTTAATTAAAGGAGAAAGGAATGAGAAACTGTTGTGATTTCAGATGGCAGATCACGCATTTTGATTTGTTATATTATTCATTTTTATTTATTTAGCTTTCAAATGGGAGAGACAATGGAGTATGATAAGTGAGCTCGTCTCATTTTTCTTGGCCTTAAACTGGATAGTATCCAATGAATTGTAATGCAGTGAGTTTAATATACATGTCATTTTCAATCTGTTTAGTGTAGTTTCACCATCTTACACTGCTAACTTAAAATTTGATTTTGTTTCATTTTAAGAGAATATCATTTCACTGTAATAATCTAATTTGTTGACAAGTGGCAGTAAATAACAAAATAACTTCAATTTTGTCAAGCATCTGTTGTAGTTTTTTTAAAAAGGTGTAATAAGAGAACAATTTATACAATTAGTATTTTATTATTGCTTTAAACAAAATGTGCTTTATAATTCCTTTTTCAAAAAAATTGCAGTAAACCATAAATCAACAATGAAAATGTGAAAAGTGGGCCTTACTAAACAAATACAATCATTGATTTATTTCACAACTGAAGTATCAAACATTAGGTAGCTAACAATTGCAGAATAAGTTCTGCAGACCTTGATTTATGTAGTGATAAATGTAGCAAAATGGATTAAACTATAACGCAAGATTAAATGATGGACCAATAAGCTCATAAGGATATTCATAAAGGACATGCCATATGTACATATCTATATATATTTTGGCAAATAAAAAAAAGTGCATATATATATATATATATATATTCATATATCACAGGGAAACTTGATAAATACTTGGAAATTATACCTACATTCTGTCCATCTCACCGCAACACACTTTCTCTTCTAAAACCTACACTGCTCTTTCCCGGAAAGTCAGGATGTCGGAACTCAGTTTCGGAACATAAATTAATGGCCAAGATTTCTACCTTGAGAGTTCTTATTTCTTAAAAAGAAAGAAATAAATGAACTTTCATTCTGCAACCTGCGAAGTTCATATAATGAATACCATTAGAAGCGAAGTATTTCTCCTATAAATATCTAAAAAGGAGATGACAAACGAAATGTAGGTAGATGCAAAAAGCTTGAAAACGATTTTTAGTACAGGGAATTATACAATACCCAGTTAAAACAAAGTTTGAATTATCTCCAAGAAAAAAAAATGCAGATTTGTATTTGGTAAGAATAGGCTAACTCAGACAGCACAGAAGATCATAAAATCATTAGATAGTGCAAGAAACCTCCATTTTTTTTTTTAATTCAAAAGGCTCAGTGGTTCCAATGCAAAATAGCGTAGTTTAAGTAATCCTGGTTTTTAGTCCCTGAATTTATCTTGAAAATGCAACTTAGCATTGGATATTAAAAATATATTTTTTGATCCTGATTTTGTAAAGAATGTTAACTATTTAGTCCCTAAAACATTATATGTGGAGGTTAATTTATGTTTATGAAAAAATTAGGGATCAAATTGTGTATTATCAATAGTCAGAACTAAATCGTAATTTTGAAGCAATTTTAAGAATAAAAAGTAAATTTTCTAATAGAATTTAATTCCAAAAAAAAAAACTTACCAAGGAAGTAGAATTTCAGACTGCGATCAAGAGGTCAAGCTATTATCAATCACAGAAGCACGGTCAAACGGGTGAAAAGGCCCAAGACCAGTTCGAGAGTATTGCAGTTTTATGAAATTTACATCTTATTCATCTGCTTCATCCACAAGGACCATTTAACAGCTTCTAAAATCTTATCGTTTCTTCTCAGAGCAGTGATAAGATTATTGTAGGTTATGTTGTCAGGTTCAATTCCATTTTCTCTCATTTCCTTGACCAAATCTACTGCATCTTCAACCATTCCAGCAATCCCATATGCCTTGATCAATGTATTATAGCTGTACAAATCAGGTCCAAGTCCACATTCCTTCAGTTCTTGAAGCACATTGGCAACTTCATTAATCCATCCTTGTTCTCCATAAATATTGATCATGATGTTGTATGTGTAGTGGTCAAAGGTACAACTTGATTCCTTCATTTTCTGCAATATGGTTTTAAAAGTCTCAATTTGGCTATCTTTTCCATAAACATCCAGCATTGAATTGTAGGCTTCAAGGGAAACTGAAAAGCCATCAAATTGCATCTTCTGGACAGTTGATGACATGTTTTTGAAGTCCATGTTTTTCCCATATGCAGCTATAATAGTATTGTAAGAGATCACATCAACTAGGCCCCGTTTTTTAGCCATAAGGAACAACCTCTCAGCCTTCTTGAATAGCTTGGCTTTTCCATAGATGTCAAGCATGACATTGAAGGTAATTGTATTAGGCGAAAATCCACGATGAAGCATCTCATCAAAAACCCTAGTAAGCTCATCTACCGGCAGAGCACGCGCACAGCAGTTCAGAACACAGTTATACATTTCTTGGTCCCAATTCGATCGGTCTTTTGAGATTTTGTAGTATAAATCAGATAATTTATCCAGCATACTACATCTTTGATAAATGCGGAGCATATCACATAATAGAAAACTGTCTGGAACAATATCTGATTGCTTCCCCATTGCATCCAAAACAGAGCAAGCATCTTTGAAAGATCCAGCTTTGGTATACATTCTCACAACAATGCTGAAAGCAATCATATCCAAGGGAATTCCTGAAGATTTTAACTTTAGATACAGACTCTCTGCTTCATTGAAGAGATCCATGACACTGTAAATGTCAATCATTGTGCACGTAATGTGCAGATTCGGCTTGTCATCATGTTTGGGCATTTGGCTGTATATTTTTACAGCATCTTCAAGCAAACCCCCCTCTTTGCACGAACAAATAATCAGATGATACAAGTTATCCTCGTAATGTGGATCCTTCCACTTTTTGTCCTTCAGTATTTTCATGGCCTCATCAACCAATTGGTGTTTTACATAAGCCATGACAAGAGTGGAGCAAGAATTCTGGTTAACTAAAATGTGTTGATAAAAGGAATCTTTCAGCAGAAGTGGCACTTTATCAACCCTTCCAGCTCCCTCATAAGCTTGCAAAAGAATTCCGAGTATTGAAGAATACTGGCATCCAGTCTCCAACATATCAGTGAGGGTTCCAATGGCACCATCTTCATCTGCATGTTTGGCTTGCAATTTTATCATAGTGTACAAGTTAGAGGAATTCGGCTTGTATCCCAACCGTTTGAGCTCACTGTAGTACCATCTAGCTTGCTTAAAATTATTAGCTCTACCCCAACCTTCAATCATGGAACGGTAAGTGGTTTCATCAGGATCCATCCCAACATTCTGCATATTCATAAATAATTTTTGAGCAGCATTCATGTTGGATGCCTTACCATACCCAGTTATCATTGTATTATAAGCAATGATATTTGGGGAAAGCCCTGCTTCTTGCATTGACATAAATGTCTGCTCAGCATCCTCCATTTTTCCTTGCTGACTGTAAGCATTCAGTATTGCCAACCAATTTTCAAGATTTGGAAGCACTTCATCTTCTCTCATCAAACCAATAATTCCTTCAGCTTTCTCATACAGTCCAAAACGGGTATAAATAGTGATCATTGCTGAATATGCAGAATGACATGATATTCCAAAGCTCCTCATTTTTGAAAATGTAAATTCTGCTTCCTCAACATTCCAACCCTTCTGATAAAGCCCCATAAGCATACCAAAGGTCGCGACATTTGGTCGAACACCACAGTCTAACATCATTTGAAACCATTTTGTACCTAAATGCACAACACGTTGTTTGAAGCATGCATAGATAAGAGTGTTAAAAACCTGATAATTCAATTCAGTACCAAATTTAATCCTCATTTTCTGAATCACTTCCTCTGCAGCATCCCACTCTTTCCTCCTACTTAGAACCCGAATAACCAAATTGTAAGCACCAATATTATGTTCTAACTTACCATTACTCCTCATCCACTCAAAAAACACCAGAGTTTTGCTATCACTTCTCTTCTCCAGCGTTTTCAATATCGCATTGCAATGTTCAACGCTCAAATCAACTCCAATGGAAGAGTAATTCACATCAAAATCATCACCACATACAAAGAACTTGTCTATATATCTATATTTCAAATCAATTTCAATTTCTCTCTTCATTAGCTTCTTTCCACCACGAACTCTCTTCCCAGGCTCGAATCTCGAATTCCGATTCCCGTCGACCAAAACATCATCAGAAGCACTCAAAGAAGCGAAAGCGCAAGCTCGATGCAGGTGAACGCAACTGGAAAGCGAAGAACTCGAGCTACGATCAGGAGATTTGAGAGAGAAACTGGTTTTCTTTGAATCGAAAGTTTCCAAAGAAATTGAAAACCTAAGCAAAGCCATGAATGAATTCAGAGTGAGTGAAGTGAAATTAAATTACCTTTGAGCTATTATAGCATCAAGGAGAATGAAATAGTTTGAAGGATTGGTAGAGTGAAATCCATAGATAAGGGAGATGTTGAAGAAATCAGTGAAGGAAGTTCAACGACACACTTTTCATCATCTTCGTCTTTATCCTTTCATCTTTTGATTTCATTGTTCTCGCTTACAGCCTCACACCAATAATGGTGCGTTTGTAGGGAGAGTTGAAGTTAAAGGAGGATAAAGGAACGAGGGATGTAATAAAGGAGAGGTAAAGAATTTGTAATAAAGGAGAGGCAAAGAATTTGTGTTATAAATGAGGTTTTTAATAAATGTTGTTTGGGAAAATGAGAGATAAAGGAGGAATTATGATGTGAAATTATTTTAAAGGGTATGTAATGATTGTGGTGGGTTGAAATAATTGTATTGGTATTTTAAATTTGTATAGGGGTAAAAATGGTAAAAATAAAGGAGAATAAATGAGTGGTTATTTTTTTTTTGGTTTTGGTGTTAAAAAGGTAGTATGAGTAATGATTGCCTCGAAATTTGTGCTAAAGGAAGAAGTTAATAAAGGAGATTTTTGGAGTGGTAAGATAAAGGAGGATGAAGGTGTGAATGTGGGACCAAAATGTAATTTTTGAGTAGTGAATTGTAAAATTTTGGGGACTAGACTATATATTTTCCATGTTTACCGTCTTTTAATTTTATTTTAAAATTTTGATACTACAAAAAATATTACCCATGTATATAATATAGGAGGGACCAAAATGTATATTTTCT
>QANZ01018537.1:0-18347 GCA_003254925.1 Chamaecrista fasciculata
ATTTATGCCTCAACCACTAGAGTATAGAGACATTTGAGAAAAGATCGAGGTTTGCTACCCAACCAACAAGCATCTTCATTGTTTTCTCCCTCTCTCTCTCTCTCATTGAAAATTATCTTCAATAATTCATGACATATATATTTATTTTCACACAAGTATACTTTATTGGGGAAAAAATATCGGAAACATTATCAAATACTAAATATAAATCCCCCGAGTTAGAAATAGAATCTGAATTCAGAAACTAATTCCATTAAACCAAACCTTCTTTGATTAGTATACACATATAACTTGAGAAATTCATTTATAAGATAAAATATACTTATAATTAGCATCAAATTAAAACCGTTACTAACATTAATTAAATATAAGGTCTAAATTTCCATTAAACAGCCATACTTATATATACAATCTGTACACACACACATATTTTTATATTATTTATGTTAATCTCAGAGATAACATTGATGCCCAACTAGCTAGCGTGCTCGTTTATCATCATCATACCAAACAAAACAATGGGTGGACAATGCTCCACCCAACACCTTAATTAATTATATAATATTATATTTTTCTACGTCGTCCCCTTCTCCATTATTTTTTTCGGTTTTGTTTGATAGTCGTTGCCAAGTAATCACCTACCCGATCGCACAGGTACACTCATGGACCTTCTGTCTCGTGATACCATGCGATGCACTGCAAATTTGTCCCACTAGCTATGATTCTTTCTATGAATTATATAATATTCTATCATCAGCTTTTTCTTCAGGAATTAGAAGGGCTTTTGCATGTACATGAAAATATCCTGCAGCGGCGACATCTGATTATTGCTCTGGATTAATTGAGGCCCAGTGGCACCCACGTAATTATATGGAAACTCAAGGTTCTTTTCCCACTCATTCCACTTGGGTTCGCTTTGCACCTCGCTCGCGAACTCCGGCGACACCACGTGTTCCGAGCAGCTCGAGTCAGTGTGCAACTTCGGGGTTGAATCCGACGTGTCAAAGTACATGTAATCAATCGCCGCCGCATGCGGCGGAGGTGGTGGCGGCGGGAGGGTACCAGTACCGCCGCGAGTGAGATGCTCCGGCTTCTTGTCCTCATCGATCTCCGAGCATTCAGTTTTCCGGCTGCCTGTGCCAGGTGGCAGCTTCTCAATGGTGCCCTTCTTGTTGTAGATTCGACATAGCACCCAGTCATCAAGCTGCAAAATCAGAACCCGTAGGATTAATAATCATCGTGTCGGCAAAGAAATTAAGTCTACTCTTGAATTGTGGCCTAGGCTAAACAGATAAGAACGAATCATTTCTATAAATAGAAAAGTAATAGTAGACTGGAGAAATTTAAGATCAAATTATATATATTGATATTTTTTTTAATTGGATGATGCATGTGATGTGAGCGGGTAAAACTTGGGGCCCAAACAATAATAAAACCGCAAGTTTTGCAAGCAAGGGAGTTTTCAAGCAGAGAAGGTTGATATAATATATGGAGGGTCCATTTCACGTCGTTTTCAGCGGTCGTCGTCAGCGGTCCTAGACGACTCGTCGTATACCTCAGCCTACACATACACCACCAAAAATGCAGGCGTGGCTGAGAAAAAAGCCTAAATTCAAGCGGGACCCAATATTCCGTCGCTCTATATGATTATAGGGGCCAGGCCTAAATAAATAAATAAATATATAGCCATCGCAAATCGACCTCATGCAACGAAATGTCGTCTCTACCCCTAAATGCTAAAACGACATAATAATAGTATCTTATATAGTATATACCCTCAAGGTGTTCTTGTTGCGATGAGCAGAGCGATCGACATCGGCAAGACGATACTCGTGCATGATCCAATTGGTTTTCTCGCCTTTAGGCGCTTTACCTGCGTAAAACACTAAGGCTTTCTTGATCCCAACGGCTTTGGGATTCCCAATGGGTTTATCGGCTCCGGTTGCCTTCCAGTAACCGGACCCGGCAGCCCGGTTCGGTCTGGAACCGTTCGGGTATTTCCGGTCCCGAGGTGAGAAGAAGTACCACTCCTTCTCTCCATACAAGGCCAGACCTGCACCAAAAATATTATTAATTAATTAAAGAAAGCGTAATTAATTAAGAAGATGGATGGATGATATTAGTAATTTAATTTTACCGGGAAGCTCCCAGGGATCGTATTTGTAAAGGTCGATTTCGGCGATGATGGGGACGGTGATTGGGTGCGACGCACATTTACGGCAGAGATAGTGCATAACAAGCTCGTCGTCCGTGGGATGGAATCGGAAGCCTGGTGGTAACTGTAGCTCTGCTGCCATTCTCACTACTCGATCACTAGTTACTAGCTCTCTCTTTCTCTGCTCTAGTGAATGAATGAACTCTCTTGAGAATTGTCACGCCGTTTGAAACTTATAACTCATGGGAGAGATGAGTATTTATTGGGAGAAAAAGGGACACGTGGTAGGAGGAGTAGGCAGGGATTTCAACGTGACACGTGGAAATTAGAGGTTTAGTCTTATATGCTTTTTTTTTTAAAAAAAAAATAATGTTTATAACTCGTTTAGGCCTTAGGGTGCGAATACTACTTCTTTTCCATAATTAATATTTAGGTCAAGTACATATTTGATCTCATAAATTTTCTTCCATCTCAATTTAGTTTTATAACTTTCTTATTGTATTTTTAGTCTCACATTTTTAACTCAAGTTATAGATTTGGTCAAGTTATAAAATTGGTTTCATATATTTAATCTTTAATTTATAAAAAAGTTCTACTTTTAATTCTATATGACTAAAAAAATGAGACTAACTATGCACCTGACCCAAAGATATAAGACCAATCCTACAACCTGATCAAAAGATATGAAATCAATTCTACAACCTGACTAAAAAAATATTAAATCAATTATACAACCTAACTCAAATATATGAAACCAAAAACATAACACGTGACTAAATCTGCAACATGAATAAAAGATATATGACAAAAAATGCAGCAACAAAAACAAATTGAGACTTAAGAAAAATTGTGAAATCAAAAGTGCACTTTGATCTAATCTGTATATGCAATTTTCTGAATTTGTGTTTTTTTGTCAAGAAAAAAGTGGGGTTTGGGTGCTGAGGCAGGTGGACACGTGTCATGAAAATGGGAGGAGTGCGTGCGTGCCCGTGGTGGATAGCCCACAGGAGGTGTGTGTTTGTGTCATTGCTTATGCCATTAGAACATGGAAGTCGCAAAACGGCGAGGCGTGGACCGTAGATTTAGAATGAGATGGGCCAAAATCCAACGGTGGATAATGTGAACTTTGAAGATCCATCGTCATCATCATCTCTCGCGTGATCTAAGATTTGTTGCTTCTACAACATCATGCCCCACCCCTCTGTACTCTTAACAACGACTTTTCACCCCTTCTTTTCTTCAATAACTACTCCCACAAATTAATATGCATGCAATACTAATAATAATAGGGTAATTATATATATATATATATATAATAAGTAGCTGCTGGAAGAACATACAGGATGAAGGGAATAATATATTTATTTGGCGGAAAGAAAGAAAGAAAGCAAGCAGGAATAGCCGCCTATAGGGAAGAGACCAGATTCAACGTTTGAGTTGAAAGTTTTAAAGTTTGACTTACAGGTGTGGATGCAGTGCTAGCCTAGCACATCAAGATTCAACATCAAAGATATGAAGGAAGTTACTAGGCAATCTCCAAACCATACATGAGTGCGCCATTTGCAGTAACGAACAAAAAAGCTGATTAGGTTTTTAATTGTTTACTTTTTTTTAAAAATCGAATAATTTAGTATTTTTATTGTTATAAGTATTTTTCAATAAAGATAATCATGTTAAAGATAATGTTAAACACTAAATATAAATACTTCTCATAATAAAAATTTAAATTGAATTCACACCTATGGAAGACTACTCACTTCACTCACAAAATAAGAATATATATATATATATTTATATTATTATATATGTTTGAGAAATTTTGTAGTAGTTGATATTTTAAAATCACAGTATAAAATAATATTTTTTAATATATTACAAATAAATATATTAGAAAATAAAAATATCATCTTAACTTTAATAATTTAGGTTTCTACCCATGACTCTATGAGACTATGATCAATTTTCACTTATACACATATAAGTAACGGTTTCTTTTTCAAAACAAGAACTTCTATTTTTATTATTAGATTAATTTCTTCTCTTATATTTTTTTACTCATACCAATTTTTATAATTTTTAATATTAAATTGTTTTAAACTTTATAGGCATATTTGCATACTCGACTCTAGTATATATATATACTAGAGGCTTTGCGTGCCCGTTGTACGTAAAATATAAAATTATTTAAAAATAATTTGTTAAGAGAGAATATCACAGGGTACCAAAGTGTCACTTTTTAAATCACCGAGTACTAAAGTGAAATATGACCAAACCATAGAGTACCAAAATGTAATTTACTCTTTTTTTTATGGAGTTTAAAATATTAATGAAAATCAAAAGTAACTTGTTTGGGGTGAGAGAACGTGGGCTAGAAGAAAGTAAGTGATTTTTTTTCCTTAAAATTCAATAATTTTGACCAACCATAAAGGGGTGGAGCCATATAATATAACTAGGGGCTTTGCGTGCCCTAACGGGCACGCAAACATGTATGTAAAATAAATGAGGGACTAAATTGTTAACTCAGTAAAAAAGAAGGGATCAAATAATATTTTTTTTCTTGTTATTAATTTTGTACTATAGTTTTAAAATGTGGACGACCAGAAAGGGGTGGAGTCATATAATATAAGATATATATATATATATATACCTCAGTCAATTATTATTTAGTTATAAAAACCCTTTAATTATTAAATTTTGTAAATGATACCCTACAACTCTGATTTGATTAGTTACCCAACAACTCTGATATAGTTATAAATAATTTAATTTCATAATTATCAAGTTGAACAAATACCTTCCTTTAACCACTGTTTAATTACAAATACCTCCTATGGACCTTGAAATTTAACAAATAACTTTTTAAAATTAAAACTACATAAAATATTAAAAGTTGATGGAGCAACATATATGCAATTAAATCATATGTAGTTGAAAGGGGTATGATCTAATATTATAAGTTTGGAAAAGAAAAATCAAAACCATATAAGATCCATCGGTATCTAGCTAGGTAGGTGGAGAGTGTATATATATCCTGTGCCGCTAAGCTTTCGGTGTTCGGTGGTTGTTACCGCCGTTATAGTGTTACGTAGCTAGCTTGACCGACGATGTAGTGTCATGTCCAAATCCCCATCACCATGCGCCTTGAATAACACTGTGGGACCACTTCAAATTCCCATGCTATGATATATATGTATAAAAAAAGGATTTATCTGTGTGATTTTATGACACATCTTAAGTTTTTTTTATTAGTTAGTAGAACATCTCATATCTTGAAATCTATGAAAATTTATTTAAAAAATAATTTTTAATGTTTGAAAACTCACTTAATCAATCAAAAGAAACCTTAACATGTGCCCTAAGGGCACATGTTAGAAGGACCCTAAAAAAAATTATTATTTAGTTCTCAAATTTATATTAAATTAACCAATTAATTTTTAAATAATTAAAATATATTTTTTAGTTTTTAAATTATTACAATTATCAATAATTTAATCTTTAGAGATTTAAAAATATTAATATGTATTAAATTAAATTCAATAATAAAATTGTTATCAAAGATCAAATAATTAATAATTAAAATATTTTAAAAACTAAATTATATATTTTAATTATTTAATGATTGATTAATTAATTCAATGTAAATTTAGAGGTCAAATAATAATTTTTCTCACGTGTATATGAACGTGTATTACTTTTTTTTCTTTGCCTAAAACATAATTCATTCAAAAGTAAGGCAAAGCCAAGCACAGTACAAACGAAAATAAAGAAAAAATAACCAACCTCTGCCTAGCATATATAAACAAGAGCACTAGACATGATATCAACTGATGAAGGTGGGGAGTTTGCAACCCATCCTCGTTTCAGATAAATTGGCAAAATTATTAACGGCCAAGTTAGCGGGTCTAGGGATCAAACTAAAGCTACAATCATCTAAAAAACTAAAAACATAAATAATGTCATCTAAAAAAGACAAACACTTCCAATCAGGACAACAAACAACCTTAATGGTTGTTCTAAATAAAGACATAATCAGACTCAAAGCAACAATAATAAAATGATAAAACGAAACGACACCGTGGAAGAGCATCCAAAACTTAGAACCAAACCATAAAGCCGTCGTGAAATGCTTAGTTCATAGTCACCATCGCGGAACATCGCCGCCATAAAACCTTATAAATAAAGTAACACTCTCCTAAAGAGAGAGACCCTCACGAAGGAGGGGTCTTTTACTCTATCCAATAGAGAAGAGGGGGGCTAGCGCCGCTAAAAACAACAACAGTCTGACGTTAATGCAAAACTGCATGTGTGGAGGAAGAGGAAAGCAAGAGCGGCGGCTACGTGCAAACCTCAATTCCCCTGAACGTGTATTACTCTCCTTTCAGAAAAGCCCTTGGCGTCAGTATAATACGAATAAACGGAAGGTGCTACATGTATGACATGTATTTACTAATTAATGTATAGATTTCTGACTTTGTATCTATATGCAATAGCAATATATCATTGTTGTGCTTTATGTCCGTGTGTGTGTTTTTATTTTGACAAACATACAAAATATAATACATATTGTTGAACATTCCGGAGATCTCTTCGTACTTCGGAAGGCCATGGAAATAATTATTCTTATATTATATTTGTTTTCAAATAATCAATACGTCGCATTTTTTTATTTTATTAAATTCGTTTTGGTTTGAACTGTTGAAATTGAAAACAGATCGATAGATTAAGAAAACTCATAATTCAGGCCATAAAATAAATTATAAAGGTCAACAAAATTTTCCGATTAGTTTTTTTCTTTATAATTAAACACATTTTACCGTCGAAATCATAAACTTTCAATGTACTAATCATGTATATATATATTTAAGATGATCCATAGAAAGTCAACATTAATTTAGATAAGGGAGATATGTAAGCAATTATATAAGATCGTGACTTAGGCCCATGGTTTAATTATTAAATACTATAATGCCATACTTTGTTAATTGTTTTTGTTTTGGTTATCAGACTAGTTTCTAAATATTTGTTTTAATTATTCGACGCTTGACTGATTATATATCTTATATTATATGGCTCCACCCCTTTCTGGTCGTCCATGTTTAAAACTATAGTCTATGAAATTAAAAATAAGAGAAAATTTACTATTTGGTCTCTCTTTCTTTACTAAGTTAATAATTTAAACCCTTATTTATTTTACATACATATTTGCGTGCCCGTTAGGGGACGCAAAGCCCCTAGTATATATATATATATATACACATTTAGCTATGATCAATAAAGAATTCTTTTAACGTGAAGAAGTATATTTACGGTTTGAAAATAAGACTTTATTTAAATTGATATACGCATCTTTAACGAATTGCCCGTCAGTATTGTTTCTTGTTTTCCCCGTCGGGAAGAGACTAGTCATATACACGACTCTGACGGATCACTTGCCAGTACTATTTCGGAAATGGATCCTCTGCATTTTGATTTGGTGCATTTTTGTGCATTTTAGGGAGATAAAGGAAGAGGTAGAGAGAGAAAATGTGGGTCCCACATATTTACTATTTTGTGGGACCCACACTTTCTCTCTCTACTTCTTTCTTTAGCTCTCTAAACTGCACAGAAAATGCAGAGGATGAGAATGCAGAGGATCCACTTCCGTACTATTTCTGCCTCTGGCTCTCCCTCCATTAGGGAAGGACTAGTGATATAAACATCTTTGATAGATCCTAGCCAATGATATTCTTTACTTTCTCCCATCAGAGAAGGATTAGTGATATATACATCTCTGACAAATTGCCCTGTCGATGTTATTCCTTGCTTTCCTCCCATCAGAGAGAGACTAACTAGTGATATATACATTTTTTTGTGGATCGCCCGCCAGTACTATTCCTTGCTTTCCTTCCCTCGAGGAGAGAGTAGTGATATATATACATATCTTTGACGGATCGCCTATCGGGTAGGGACTAATGATATACATATTTCAGGGCTGGTCGCCCGCTAACTCAACTCGGCTCCTACAGTCACTTATTACTTAGATTAATTTTGTATTAATAATTGGTTATTTAGTTGTAACTAGAGAGAATAATATATAATATATATGAATGCACTTAATATATCAATATAAAAAAGGATAAAGGTCATGGTCAGCCAGGACTCTCCCTCCATCTCGAGCTACTTCTGCAATAATTCAACGCACGTAGACGTTAACTTCAATAGCAAGTAATTCAACATTAATCCAATCTTATTAGGATCGGAGATGCTTTCACATTGATATATTTGCTAGTGAAAAAAAGAAAAAGGAAATGTATGCATGGAAAAAACTGATCAGTATTATATTGTAGATTTTATTAAACTTTTTTTTGGTACTAATTTATTGTGTATTGTGAATTGTACGTAGATAGTGGGGAACATCTTTTAATTAATTATAGTTTAATGAGTTTGGAATAAATTAACAGGCTTCATTATAACATGATTGAACCAAAACTATAGGATTATTCAAGGCACGCAACACTTAAATCCCACTTATAAACTTGTACCAAAAGTTTAATGATGAGTGGGTAGGGATTGACCTTTGAAGCTAATTTCAAGCTCCTTCTAATCTGTTAATTATTGTTCAATTTGTTTTTTGAAACCTAATTTTTCAATATTCTTGATCTGCGATGATATATACGTTGTCCAAATGAAATGAACACGCTGAATTTTCTTTGTGCTTTTACTGCTTTTGTCTTGTCCAAATAGAACTTGACGGGAAAAAAAAGTCACGGTAGCTTGCTAGGGTCGGCAAGATCAGAAATTAATTTTTTGCTGTCTATTCCTAATTTCTCTCTCTCAATCAGTTGGCGAACGAGATTCTTAAATTTTTTTTTATATAATAAAAATAGTGAAGGAGTACAAAAGACGAGCATTCATGAGTTATGACATTAAGTGAGGTCCGAGCTAACATGCTGGATCCAGCGGTCCCTAGCATCATGACTTGAGGATGTTAAAAATTCAAACGCTTTATCATCGTAAATAGAAGATAACGAACCATAAAAAAACATTAATATAAAAAGAGATAGAAGATTGAATGGCCTTGATGGCAGAAACTGGATTTGGCTTTGAGTTCCTCTAGACCACTTCATTTCTACAACTTCAAATAGCGTTAAGACTTACCAGAATGGTGAGCCATGCTTCCGAGAACCGTTCCTTGTTGCGTTTCCAACGGATAATCCAGCTCGTCAACCAAATACCAAAAGTGCAGTTCTTGGGGTGATACCTATAATTGGTAACCCAAACCAAACAGCCCTAAAAAGGTTACTGAGAGGAGAAAGATATATGAAACCGAGTCATCCGTGTTGTCACATAGGACTAGATGATNTGAAACTGAGTCATCCGTGTTTTCACATAGGACTAGATGATTTCACATGGTAGATATAGTGATAGTTAAAGTTGACAAAAATGACGTGATTCTTAAATGAAACACAAATATATATGTGAAGAATTAATTATTTCTTGATCAGTTAGTTGACCTGAGCCTGAGCCCTGAGGAATTAGACAACTGAAAAAAATAACAAATCTTATACGTCCAGTTCTGAATTCAAATTTTAAAATAATGTGTATGTAGTAAGTTTTCTAATCAATTCTTTTATCATCAAATAATAAATTTTGATAAAATTAGAGATTAATTATTAACTATGAGTCGATAGTGAATACTCGAGAATTGACGTCTAATTACTTTATGGTTCCTTCTAATATGTGTCTTTAGGGCACATGTTAAGGTTTTTTTTAATTGGTCAATTGAATTTTCAAAACATTAAAAATTATCTTATAAATGAATTTTTGTAGATTTCAAGATATGAGAGAGAATGGAAGAGTTGGAGAGAGAAGTTTGGTGAAGTGTGAGTCCCATAAAATTTTTCTCTCTCTAACTCTTTTTTTCTCTCTCTAAACTGCACACACTTCACAATGCAGAGGATCCACTCTCATTAAAAAACAACAAAAATGTAATGGGTCTGGCTATAGTTTGAACTTTGAAGGGATCATAATATGAAGTATATTTTAACCGATTATCGAAACTATTTTTAAATTATAAAAGACCAAAATAAAATTTTAATTTCTTATTTTAAAATGCTGGTTCATAACTGCACTTTCTTTAGCTATGTAATGTAGCTAAACTCCTCACGTCCGTCCACTGATATTGATCTAATTATGATATATATATATATACACACACACAAAAAGTAGTATCTATATGCCAATAAAGTAAAAGTTATAGCCATCAAAATATAATTAAAAATTACTTATTTATCAAGAAAAAAGATATGCTTTAAAGCTGCCATAAAATAAAAGAAGCCCCAAACTCTTAATTGTCACTTTCTTTCAATCCTGTTGTTTTTACAATGTTGTTGGTCCATCATTTTAGAACCCATTCACACAACGAATAAACTACTGATAATTTCATCATCTTTGTCGGAGGATACTATTTAAAATTACGCAATTTTTTTGCCGTTATTATTGAATTCTTGGATGCTTGAATCGATGACCTTTTTTTTCGTCAATTAATTATGATTAGAACTTTTTCTACTACATTGCTAACGGAGTACAAATGTCAAACTTCAATTGAATAAAAGTTTAATTGTCAATATCATTGTCCATATTTCTGATCTATGATAGGCACATTATTACATTCCAATTTTATCGACATGTATTGAGATATATATCAATATTTGTTAAATAATTTTTAACAAAAACCAAATAATAGTATATTAATAATTTTAGGTTTAGCTATTTCAAATTTTGTAGAGACATGAGAAGCATGTTTTTTCAAAAAGAAAAATCATAGCTTAAATAATTGGTATTGTTGAAAGGAGGATGTGACAGTACCTAAGTGCAATATCTTTTTTGTTTGGACAAATTAGTGCAATATCCTTTCATTCACACGTTTTGCTCCAAAGTTAATTTTTTAAATCCGCAAAACCTATATCAAGTTTCCTACCTCTTTACTATTAAATTCTCCAATTAATATTTGATACGTGGCAAAAATTTTATATATGACCAATCAAGAAAAAATATTAAACACCACTTTTTGCATGACCAATCATTGAAGAAAGAGAATGTAATCAAGACTTGTGATTGATGGAACTCGATAGCAAGGATATAAGAAACTTAATATAAATTTTATATTATAATTTTCCTTTTCTATTTACCAATAATTATATTTTTTCTTTAGAGTGCTGCAAGTTGACTTTGTCTTCAAATTTCAACTACATAATATATTTTGGAGGGCGTAGGTCGATGTGATCATACTTATATATTCCAGCAGCCTGGCCATGGATTGTTTGTTAGTTTATTGTGACGTTTATTTTCAATTATGTTATTTTCTTTCTTGCTTTCCCACATTTAAATTTCATTAATTATAAATCCATTAGCTTTTGATTGCTATTTACTCGTTTCGGTAATCTCATCACCACACTCATTGACGTTTATTTTCAATTATGTTATTTTCTTTCTTGCTTCCCCACATTTAAATTTCATTAATTATAATTGGCCAAAGTCCTATTTTGGTCTCCCAGTTATGCTCAGTGTTCCAAATTGGTCCCCCAGTTATTTTTCGTTCCATATTAGTCTCCGAGTTATGCAAAACTTGACAAAGTTGGTCCCTTTACCAGTTTCCATCTATTATTCTGTTAAAAAAAAGACAAAATTGATTTTTAACTCCTAAAAATTTAATTTTTTTGCATCAAGGACTTTTTCTCTATAATAGAACCAAAATATAAGAAAGAAAAAATAATTGGGGGTTAATGTTTATTTCACACAAAAATTTCTCTCTGTCTCTCTAATCACATGTCAGATCTCAAGTCTTCCTCCGCCGCCGCCGCCGTCTCCGACACAGCCGACCGCTCGTCACCGTCTTCCTCCTCGTCACGTCCGTACTGAATCGGGCTTCTGGTATTCTTGAGACAATTCGTCTGTAGTTACCTCATCATTCCACCTAACATTATATTTACGCTTCCTCTCGTCTTTCTCTTCTCTTTTCTTTGATCCTCATCCGTAAAATCAAGGGAATTCACAATCACCATCAACAGACAAACGAGGCATGTTTTGACTTCACCTTATACACTACAAATTTTATGTCCATCCTCTGGATCTATAACATACTATCTTCCTTGACCGTCCTAAAATCGGGCTTCTGGTATTCTTGAGACAATTCAATCGGTAACAATTCAGGACAAACGTGACGAGGAGAAAGACGGTGGCGAACGGTCGGTGGTGTCGGAGACGGCGGCGGCGGCGGAGGAAGACTTGAGATCTGACCTGTGAGTAGAGAGAGAGATTTTTGTGTGAAATAAACATTAACCCCCAATTATTTTTTCTTTCTTACATTTTGGTTCTATTATAGAGAAAAAGGTCCTTGATGCAAAAAATTTAAACTTTTAGGAGTTAAAAATCAATTTTGTCTTTTTTTTAACAGAAAAATGAATGGAAACTGGTAGAGTGACCAACTTTGTCAAGTTTTGCATAACTGAGGGACCAATATGGAACGAAAAATAATTGGGGAACCAATTTGGAACATTACACATAACTGGGGACCAAAATAGGACTTTGGCCATTATAATTCCATTAGCTTTTGATTGCTATTTACTCATTTCGGTAATCTCATCACCACACTCATCACCTGTTTTAGGGCTTGATTCATTTCTATTATTTCCTCACTTTGCCTTTTTGGCGTCTCTTTTTCTTATCCCCATTTTCTCTTATGTTTCTTACTCGCGGGATGTTAAATTAGACCCCTCAATTATTATATGGCTCCATCTTTTTATGGTGGGTCAAAATTATTGAATTAAAAAATTAAAAAAGAAAAAAAAAATCACTCACTTTTCTCTAACTAGCTCACGTTTATTCTTATATAAAAAAAATCATCCATGTTCATTCTTATTAAGTCAAAATTTTTAATTAGTCCCAGATGTATCAGGAAATTTCAAATTGGTCTCAAACTTACTCATTTATCAATATAAAAACTTTATATAATCTTTAACTTTAAATCAATTCAAACATTATATGCATATTATATGTGTGAGAGTGTTTTTGGTTGGTCAAAAATAATTAAATTAAAAAATAAAAAATAAAAAATAAACATGTGGAACTTGATAATTGAAGTAGTAGATGAGATTTAAGAAAGTGAAAACTTATTATTTGGTCTTTTAATTTTCACACTTCTAACGATTTAGTCATTGAATAATAAAAACATACTATTTAGTCCTTGAATAACTACAAATGTCAAATCAAACATTAGATACATATTTTCGTGTCCATTAGGGCACAAAAAAACCCCTAATATATATATTTTCCATTTTGAGATTTTATTTTGATTAATTTTAATTCGATTTATGTTATACACTTGATTATAATGACATTTTTTTATAAGAGATGACTCTATTTGTAAAGTTTTAAATTTGCAACCTTTCTTAATCAATATCAAATCGCTTACTATTTAAGTCCTTATTGACTATTGAGCTAGTATTTCCACGTTTTTTAATTTGATGAAAGTACAAATATATTACAATCCCATCAATATCACATAGGGAGAATTATCCATATTAAGCAATTGTTTGAAGAATACTTTATTCTAGATCATATTGCTTATTTTGAAACATCAGATATATAATTCATTCATTTTAGCATGTGCTACGTTCCAAATTAAATTCCAATAGGTTCAGCAACATTGGTCTTGATTTTTTCGAATATATATACACAAATTAATTCTAGAGTGCAATTAATTAACTAAAAGATTAACAAAGGGGTTATTAATTCTTGGGCAATTTTGGGGTTGAAACTTCAGTGCCACAAATTGGACAAACCTTCTTAATCTGAAGCCACTTGGTAATGCAATCTGTATGATAAGGATGGTCACATTGAAGCGCCGCCAATTGTTCATCTTGTTCATATTCAACCTGACAAATCACGCATCGATCTATTATTCCTGTTTTGTTTTCACCACCAAAATTGCAAGTTTGAGGATTCAAGCAGGATTGAATTTCATTGACTGATAATCCTCTTTTCTCTTCACCTATGAATTCCCCCAATTCAATCAACTCTTCGTAAGATAAATCATCTGGATCGATCTCATCCTCTTCTTCCATTTCTTCATCATCGCCTTCAAGAAACTGAAGATCTTCTGATCCGAACTCTTGGCTCTCGAAGAACTCAGCATCCGATTCGGATCCATCGTCGTCGAAAGAGGACTCGCTTTCATCTTCTTCATCGATATTGCTTTCCTCACTGTCGTCGATTGTAGCGAGCATCGTGAAACGACTTGTCTCTTGTTCTTGCATACTAATTGCCAGAATGAAATCGGAATTAACTTGCTCGAGCTCAGTGTATGGTGTTTTGTGGGAAGATTGTTTATCCTTTTCTGGTTCCATTGAAGGAATAATTGAAGAGGTGTTTGTTTGTGATGTACAACAACAATAGATGGATTCAGAGACGATTATAATGGTGATTGAGGGGATGAATGGAGGCATAATTTTAGAGAAACTTACATGTAAAGTAAAATGGAAACCCTTTGGGAATGGATTCTTGAGATTCCAGATTCTTGGCTATTTTGAGGTTTCCCATCTTAGTGTTACCAATTAGGCTCACCAAGTCTGGACATTCTTTTTGGACTTCTTAAAAAGGCAGCTTTTACACAAAGCAATAGCAACACATCTTCCTTAAGCAGCAATATACCATAGCCCCAGATTGAAGCAATTAACTTCTCAGCCATTCCTTATGTTATGTGCTACATATATTTTTTTATATTATATTCCCACATATGCAATACATCATGTAGAATGTGATCTCTTATTTGAGAGAGAATGTTTTGATACTTGATTGTACAATCCGATTAGATATAATCAATTCAAATTAATTGTCTTTAAAATCAAAATATATGAATTATTTGAAATATTATTTCAATTAATAATTTGATTCTTAAGATAAATTAAAGGATAAAAAAAGATACAAATTTAGGGACATATAAAAATACAAATTCAGTCTAAATTTAAAAAAAAATAAAAAATTATTTTAAAATAAAAAAATATTTTAAATTTAGAGATAAAATTATTACACGAATCAAATCAATGATAAATAAAATATTGTAAAAATAAAATCATATTTTTCATTTATTTAAAATTTTGTTAATTGTAAATTCTGAAATTAAATTATGTATCAAAAGTACTAGTTGTTGTTATTATTATTATTATTATTATTATTATTATTATAGTTATAGAGCTATCTCAGGCTCCGTTTGGTATGGAGGAGATAGGATTTACAATGTAAAAGGGCAGGATTTTCAAGATTTTCATGTGTTTGGTATGGTAATTTGAGCTATGTAAAGTGGATTACAATGTAAAGGGCTTTACATTACATAGGCCATTTTTCTTTACTTCACATTTCTGATGTAATNTCCCTCAACTACTTTTCCTTTCCCTCACAATTTTTCCCTTGTAAAACCCTTTCCTTTACATACCCAACAAGGTACCAAACGGAGCCTCAAGATCGGGGGCATGAAGTAAAACCCATGATCTCTCTTTCTATACCAAATTTCTCTCTATAACTGTTGCGTTTTCTTCTCAAATTCATATTACCGGGGGGAGTCGTAGAGCAACTCCTTCCTGATTGTTCTTATTTTCTTCTTTATTCTTCAATAACTCAAATTTTCAGTGCCCCTAATTTATTGATGGTTTTTTCCATATCTATATCTGATTCTATTCTTTTTTTTAAAAGATTTGTTCTAATACTGAATTGACTACTCAGATATGATATGAACATTTATGTCAATAAGTTCTTGACCTACTTTCAATTTTATGGCGAAGTGGTGGCCTTGACATCCATGAAGTTGAGTTCTTTTATGATAAACAAGAAGAATAATTATAATTGTTTTGTTGACAACACTAAAATCGGTGATGATTTTCAACCTCTAGATATTTTTCATATAGAATCAGTTATGCACTTAGTTTGTTTTTTAGTTCAACAAATTTTACTTGTTATTCTTCATTTGTTTTATCAATTCTAAAATCTCTAAATCTTTATAAGCTTTTCAATGGGCCTTACTGGATCTATATAACAACCTAGGTCATTGGCCCAATATACATTTCTTATAGTTTGGGCCACACTTGCAAAAACATATATATGAAAAAAAAACACTTTTACTACAAGTATGGATAGTGTTTTGGGTACTATGATATCTGGACCCGGACCTGAATGTGAGTGGGTATCAAAATCAATTCCCATATCCATATCTACTGGGTAGTTTAATCCCATACCCGGACCCATACCCGAAATTTTTTTAAATTAAATTATTTTTTGTTAATATAAAACTTATATTCATTCAATTTTTTACATTTATAACTACATAAAAAAATAAATCACAAATAGAAATGCATTAATAATATATTTCAATATTTATGAAATAATTAATATTTTTCAATAAAAAGTATTGAAGTATTTTATTTTTATATATATAAATAAATATTATCTGGACCCGGACCCATTAAGGTTAGGTATGAGTCTAGACTCATACCCATAGAATAAATTTCAGGATTTCCATTAAATTTAGATATTTTTTTTGTTAGCATTAAATTTAAATATTTTGATCATTCCTAATAATAGGAGGAAATGGCGATCATAATATTATAATAATTCGTTTATTTCACAATAGTACGTTAGTACTAAAAAATTACTTAACTTGGTCCAACTCTTCAATGTTTAATATTTTATAGATATTTTCATAAATATTTATCTATACTTTAATTTAAAGTATAGATAAATATCATGGCCAAAAAAAAACAGATAATATCATACTTTTGTTGGTATTATATTAATAAATTCCCACATATCTTTCTCTATCTTTCTCTATGATATAATAAGGAGAAGTATGGTTGAATTCATGTCACATGGCTCCTACGTGGCATAGAGTCCACCTTCTAAGTTCATGTGTCTCCTGTGTGGCATTTTGCTATCGAATAAAGGGTTAACATGTGGATTGTTCATGTCACTTGAATAAATTTTTCAAGTGCATTCGAAATAATTAATGCTTCCCAATCACAAAATTAATGTGATTGAGTGATTTCAGCATTTATGATTGTCACTCATGTGTTTACGGGTTATTTTTGTTATATTTATTAAATGCAATTATCATGATTTAATGCACATAATTAAGTTTATGACATGATTTAGATAATCATGTTTAACATGTACGTAATCAGTGAACAATTTCATTAACAATATTAAATGTAATTGTATCAATATAGTTTTATTTTAGTAATAATTTACCAATTTTTATAAATTGTTTCATAATTTTTGTTTGAAACAATAAATTCAGATAATTTAATTTCCATGTATGATTTTGTATGTAATCAATAATGACCTCTTATGTTAACTTTGACTTTAGTAATTTTGACATTATTACTATTAAAATATTTTCCTTTTATTTAAATGTATCATCTCCAATATTATTTAATTCGATTGATTCATATACATATTCTACCATTAATTTTGATTGAAAATAAGACCGTACATGCTTCTCTATATATATCCATGAATGAAGAACATGTCATTTGTGCCTCCATTTATACGATGTCTATGCAATTTGAGTCCCTGAGAAATATTGGTCCATGCGCACAAATTAGACCATGCATTAAGGTTTGGGTCATACACAAGTTCATTTTTAGTAGACTCCCGTGCAACTTTATATTATGTCTATTTCTAGCTTCATTTATTCATTTAAATTTCTACCATTTATTTTTGATGAATTCGGATTCTGCATATATCTCCATATATATATATATATTGATGTTCTACCATTCAATTTTCATTCAAGAATCTCCAATAGTAATCCTACTCTGGCCACAAGAAGGTTGATAAGTCTGATTTTAGGCAGACTTTTAGGGGGTATTTTGTCTATATTTGAATATTATATCTAAAGATTTACCCCCAAAATATCATAGATTCTGGATTTTCTCTCAAACTTCAAATCAAATTGAAAATGTGATATATTTTTGTCTATTGTTTATTTAATTAGAAGTTTATTTTTATTTATATTTTCAATTATTTATCAGGCCAACAATGATTTGTTATATTCTCACACTATTATGATTTCTCAAATTATGACTTTTTTCTTTATATTTACTCATTGTTATAATTCATCGTAAAATAAAATCCCATGCATTATTATTTTAAGAAAAAAAAA
>QANZ01018537.1:18414-62572 GCA_003254925.1 Chamaecrista fasciculata
GCAATTGAAACTGACCTCATACTTTAAGGGTATCAAGAGTAGTTTTGTGTTTATTTTATAATTAAACCATATAACAAAAATATAAACAATTTGGTGACATAGTAATAATATAAGCACAATATTATGTGACATATAATATTATTAGGAGTGATCAATAACATACTATTCAAACCATTATAACAATCAAACATAAACACTAATTTCGTCCTCAAACATTACACTAATTTATTATTAACTAATTATCAATTTAACATACTATAATATTTTAATGTCACATAATAGTTCATAGAATAATACTCTAAAAAAGTTCATAGAACAATATACTAAAAAAGATTATAAAACATCACCCGTGCATCGCACAGTCCAAACCTANAAATTATAAAACATCACCCGTGCATCGTACGGTCCAAACCTAATATATCAAATGAATTGCAATCCCTTATATGATGGGAAATGCTTTGTCTCACTTCTGAAATTTACTCTGCATTTTTCAGGCCAAAAAACAACAGAAATTTAGGCTGCATTTATATATGAGGGGGAAAATGCACACGCGAGCAGGAATGCTTAAACAAGTGCTCCATAAAAACTGATAAACTCGTAATGATGAAATTTTTGTGAAAAAATAAAACAGGAAAAGTTGAATCAAATTAATTCCCCCAAATTAGCATCGAGACAATTGACTTCAAAATATAAACGATGGGATTGTAGCCTAGGGAACGTCCAAGTTTTGGCACCATAAAACTTGCAGGCTTCTGTGCCGTGTTATGAGATCGATCTTGTCAGAATTATATGAATATTTTAATTAAATCCCTTGATTAATTACTTAATTTCAGGACACATTGGATTTACTTATTATTTGACTCTTAATTCTATTATTAAGTACAAAACTAGTGGGGTTTTAAGAATCTTCCATGCACTATGCTACTAGTACTGCACAAATCCAAAACCGAGCTGTACTCATCAGATCAAGTTACCTTTTTTCAATATCATATTCATATCGATCACCCCATATATAACTCAAAAGTCAAAGTATCAGACAATGTTTACGTTAGAGTGTCAAGCATGGCATACCCGTAATTGGATCTAATTTCAATATTGAAAATTTGAAGTGTTACGCGTACTAATATATATACTAATATTGCATACCCGTAATTGGATCTAATTTTATCAAGAGTATTCAAACTTCAAAATAGAATTTAAACAACTGCATCGATAACATTTTTTCCAATTGAAAGTAATTTGTAAGTGAGTGAATTCCCCTTCAAAGTGACACACTGACACACACCCACACCCACACTCTATCAACTTCAGTTCTTGACGGTTTCAAAGGAATTCCCATCAATAGGAAAAACTTAGAAAATGATTTTCATAATTCAGATAAAAGCTATATGTGTGTTTGGATGATGAAACAAAACAATATCGCTTGTTTTGTACTTTTGTTTGTCTGTTGTTCGTTATCTTCAATATAAAGATTTATAACTTTCTACGTCAGAGATTCAGGATTGTTTCTAACTTTCTAATTTTCTATGACACACTGACTTGTATAAGAATTAAGATAGATCTAAATTCATATATATAGTTGGTATATAATTTTCACTATATATTTGAGTAAAACTTGACCTTCACCCCTTCAATATTTACATGTCAATTCTCAATTTAATTCTTAATTATATGTTTAAATTGTGTATTAATTAAGCAGAGAAGTAGAAATAATTAACACATATTTTCTTTGTTTGGAAAATAATTAATAGATTGAAAGGGAAGATAATGAAATCCTTCACAAATTTTAAATGTCTCAATTTGAAATTTTTTTTAATAGAAAGAAGAAATGTAGAAAGTTTTCTTATCTCCTCCCTTCTCTTCAAATCTCTCCACGATCTCTTCATCTAAAAAATAATAAAATAAATAGATCGATGTAAAAAAAAAATTAATATATATTATTTAGAACGAAATCTCACGAATTTTATTTTTTAAAAAATATATAGAATGATCGAATAAATATATAAAAACAAAAGAAACATACTATATCTAGTTTAAACATAAATCAAAGAAAATATTAAAACTAATAAATTTTCAAGTACTTGTATCCTCTTCCATTTCCTCAATGGTATATTGTAAATTCGGAATACAAATTTATAACACTGATATATATCGATAAGTGGAATGAAATTAAACGTGATTTTTTCTGGACAAAAAAAAAATTAAACGAGATTTTATATGTATGACTATTAATCAACTAGTCTATATAGAACAATTATTGGAAAGTTATTATGATTTTTTCAAAATGAAAATTAAGATTCAAAACATTACTTATTGCCTATTGGAGTTAATAGTAAAATGTTGGTAAAAATCTCATTGTGGTTCTCAAACTATATGGTCAATTCCATTTTGGTCATAAAATTATTTTATTTCAATTTTAGTCTTCAAACTTTTATATTTATTTTGTTTATTCCCAAAATATGATTTCATCTAGTTTATGTCATTATTTTTTAATTTAGATAGTTGAGATAAACCATTTATTTTTCACACGTATTATAAAAAAGTAATTTGACAAAGAGAGAAAGAATCCTCCTTATTCTTAATAAAAAATTAGAAATAAATTTGTGGTTAATTTTTTTTTCAAAAAGTGAAAAAAAATTCTTTATTTGTCAACTCACCGTATTATGACAATATAATAATAGTCTGTTTCAACTATCTAGGACTATTAAAAACAAAGGTAAAAATTTAAGGACCAAATTAAAACAAAAACAAAGGACTGAAATAAAACTGGCCTCATAAATAATTATTTGACCTAAAATGTTTTACAGGGTGTGACTTTCGTGTAATGCTCTCAAACTCAAATTAAATGCTCTTCCCTTTCATTACATTTTGACTGTTTTTTTGGGTTGCTTTTATGGAAAATGTAATATCTCTATAGTCTATCCTATATAATGGAGTAAGTACTATTTTCCAATTCAGTTACACTTTTGGCAGTACTTGTTTCCAATTTAATGAAATTGACTGTATTTATAGATTAATTAATTAAGATTCCAATGTTCCATAAAAAATAATACTAATAAGAAGCCAATGGAGATACGCACTTGTGTAAGTGTATATATACACAGTCTCTCACACACAAAATACATGATATCTAGAGAAAGAAAAAAAGTTATTGAGAGATATTAGCTATATACATATCTGTAGTTTCACAATAAATTAGTACTAAAAAAGTTATGTTTTGCAAAATGGTGTACTTGAAGAAGCTAGCGGCGGCGAAGTGGTGGCGGTGGCTGCTTGTGGTGGTTTTAACGGCGGCTCTTGGCGGCGCTGACGGAGGCAATGTGACTTACGACGGAAGGTCTTTAATCATCGACGGCCACCATAAAATTCTCTTCTCTGGTTCAATTCATTATCCTCGCAGTACGCCTGAGGTACTTATTTAATTAATTTCACGTACGTATTAATATATATATACTAGAGGCTTTGCGTGTCCGTTAGGGCACGCAAATATATATGTAAATAAATGAGGGACTAAATCGTTAACACAGTAAAAAAGAAGGGATCAAATAATAATTTTCCTCTTATTATTAATTTTGTACTATAGTTTTAAAATGTAGACGACCAGAAAGGGGTGGAGCCATATAATATAAGATATATATATCATAATCATCATTAACATAATCTTCTTTTCTTAGCTTATTGATTTGTTAGTTTTCTTCATTAATATATTACAAATGGGATATTAAATTTGTATACAAAATCCTACTATATGTAGCTTGTATCTTAATGGTGACATGTTTGGCCCCCCCAAATTTTGGCACAGGTTTGAATCTCAGCGCTTCCTACTCACTTTTTTTTTTGAACTTCACCTATTTTTTAATGGCTAAAATTATATTTTGTTCCCTCACATGTTTATTACTTTTCAATCTAGTCCCTTTTATATGAATATTTCATTTATTAAACTTCAAAATATCATATATTTTAATTTTCTTATCTCATATTATAATTAGAAACATGAACACGAGACAGATGATGATCAAGTGAGAATCATCCTATTCTTATTGCCTTTGTTAGGTAAGAAACGTGCTTTGTTGTATGAGTATTCTATAATAGAGAATTCAATAAAAAAAATTTTAAAAATGAAGATGTTAAGTTTGATGAAATAAATGGTATCTACACAAAGGAAAAGTCGTGGGTATATATACATTATCAAGAATATCAAAATTGACCAAAACATAAATATCACATTCATATATTTTCAGGAATGTTTTAATTCGTGTAAAACTATTTTTGTCTCTAAATTTACATTAACTTTAAATTTCTTCATCAATATTTTTTGCTATCAATTTTATCTCTAATATTTTAACATTTTGGTTAATTTTATTCTTTGACTATCTTCTTTCAATGACTAACACAGACTTCATCGTGTTTTTCAATCTGAGTTAGGATATAAATTTTTTTTTCTATCAATTTTACATTTTATGTTATTAACCATGTAGAATTTATCATTAACATTTGGCTAAAGTAAGAGTAAAGGATAAAATTGATCAAAATATAAAACTTTGAGGACAAAATTGATATTAAAAAAATATTAGGAATGAAATGAAAGTTGATGCAAAATTTAGGGACGAAAAAAGTATTTTTTGGCTAATTTTTTTGATAATCGAGGGATTTGCGTTTTGAGAATTATAAAATAATTGATGTGCCAAATGTCTCCAAAACATGGGTGCCTCAAAGACTATTAAGTTGACTATTATATGTAGTTGTGGATTGGGAAAAAAAAAGTCAGAGAGAACTAATCGGTTTTCTTTAGTGTAGTACTGTAGTTATGTTTTTCTAATATTTATTTTCCAGCTATGTATATTAATATTTATGCCAGAATATTATATGATATTATAACTGAAATTTAAGCAAGTCAACGTTCTGAGAATACTAAATTTCTGATAATTTTATTAGAGAAGATCACGAGCCTGGTTGTAAATTTTATTTTTTATACTTAAGAATCTCAAAAACAATAAACAGGGCCGTGAATAAAATCTAGTATCACATATGGGCCTGAAGAAACAATAGATATCTCACTTGGTGGGCCGGCCCAAGATTACAGCACATTTAATTGATTATAGTAAAAAAAAAAGGTACAAGTTTTTTATTCAATCTCCAAAATTTTTTTTTATTATTAGTTTTATATTTTAATCAATTTTATTATATGTATTAAATTTATTTCTAATGAATTAATAATAAACTTCATAGTTTTGACATGTACTGTAAAATTATTAAAAAACAAATCAGATTCTGACTTAAATTAAAAATCACGTAAACTTTGTTGTTAATTTATTAAATAAAATTAAGATAAAAGATAAATTGACAAAAATAAAAAATTTTGTATTGATAATAAATAAATAAACATTAAATACGAAAATAAAAATTATTGTAAAATTTTAAAACTAAATAACACTTTTGCTATTAAAAAAAAGGAAAAAGAGCCGAGATGTGTGAACAATATATACTTGAACTTGACCCACATAAAATGAATGGACAGATGTGGCCTTCTTTGATCACGAAAGCCAAGACAGGAGGAATAGACGTCATACAAACATACGTGTTTTGGAACCTTCATGAGCCTCAACAAGGCCAGGTGATATCATAATTATCATAATGTTTCTTTTATACTATCTTGTTTTGGCCATTTTATTAAATCCTCGATCTAAAATAGAATAATTAATGAATTTGATGATTCTTGTGTTGCTTAATGCATTAATGCATTATATTGCAGTATGACTTCAGTGGAAGGCGAGATATAGTGAAGTTCATAAAGGAAATCCAAGCACAAGGTTTATATGTCACACTCAGGATCGGACCATTTATTGAGGCTGAATGGAATTATGGGTAAGAACTAAGACCTCACTGTTACCATATGTTAATTACTTTACTTGCTAACCAAGTTTTTAATGGCCAAAATAGAAGGAAGCTACTGAAATATCATAAAATCATCAAGTTGTTAATTGAGGTAGTGACATAACGCAAGAAAAATCTTATATATGTAATGTAATTAAAAAAAAAAAGAATAAATGATCAATTTAGTCCTTGCCGTATTATATAAGTGATCTTATTTTAGTCATTACAGTTTTGAAATGAATGATTTAATCTTCGAAAATTCACGACTTCTTATGATTTAGTCCTTGCCATATTAAATTCATGACTTCTTGTGTCTTCATTTTTGTACTTATATTGGTGCAGAGGTTTTCCGGTTTGGTTACATGACATTCCTGGCATTGTTTTTAGGTCCGATAATGAACCATTCAAGGTATACTAATTCACTATTCTCTCTAATGCCATTTGAGAATTTGAGCTATACAATTAATGAATTGCAAGTAATTCACTCGAATTCCTTTTTGTTCCATACATAAAATGGCAGCATTACATGCAAACCTTCACTACCAAAATAGTCAACATGATGAAATCAGCCAATCTCTATGCTTCACAAGGAGGGCCCATCATTTTATCACAGGTTCAAAGCTTCCCAAATATATACATAGTAAACACATAAATTAATTCATAATAAAGATACACGAAAGTCCACTTTACACTTTTTAATTTAAGTCTTAGAATCAATAAATTTTAAGGCAAAAATATTATTTGAATCCTCAAACTTTACACTAAATGTTAATTTTCATCTCTAATGTTTTATATTTTGATCAATTTTATCATTTGTTCGCATTTTAGTTAAATATTAATGACAAAATCTGCGTAGTTAATGATATGTAACGTAAAATTGATAGAAAAAAAAATTTAAATTCTAACTCAAATTGAAAAACAAGATACAGTTCGTCGTTAATTTATTGAAAAAAGTTAGTCAAAAGATAAAATTGACCAAAATGTAAAACATTGGAGATGAATTTGACTGCAAAAAAAATATTAGAGATGAAATTGACCGTTGATGTAAAATTTGGATACGAAATTAGTGTTTTTGCCTATATTTTAGTCTTTATTTTTTCTCTTACAAGATAAACTATAAAAAATGTGCATGTACTGTCTCCACAATTTTGAAAGATTGAAGTGTGTAAAATATATATATATATTTCACATGACAACTTTGTAATTGTGTACGTGTGTGCAGATCGAGAACGAGTATAGTATGATTGAAGGGGCTTTTCACGAAAGAGGACCACCTTATGTTCGTTGGGCTGCACAAATGGCTGTGGGGCTTCAAACTGGTGTGCCATGGGTTATGTGCAAGCAAGATGATGCTCCTGATCCACTGGTTTGCTTTAATACTTTCCCTTCATGGATTTATAATCAACCATATATATATGTTTCTGCAAAAGAAACGAACAAGAATTTGCTTGCTCATTTTGTGTGATGTATTTTTGAAGATCAACACGTGCAATGGTAGGCAATGTGGGAAAACATTCAAGGGACCTAACTCACCCAACAAGCCTTCACTCTGGACAGAGAATTGGACTAGTTTGTATGTTCTTGCGGATATTTTTCATTAAATATAAACTAAACTAATGATTTAGTTTATGAAAGATCACAAATGTCTTAATTTAGTCTTTGAAAGATGAAATTATACAGTTTAGTCCATAAAAGATGTAATTACAATCAATTTGATCATTTTACTAAATCATTAACTCAAATTTAACAACAAATAGAGTTTTTTTAACCCCAACTGTCTATTGTAATTCAGATTTGTTATTAAGTTTCGATTAATATCCTTAACAAAAATAGTATCTTTCAGAGACTAAAATGTAAAATTTCATCATTTAGGGACTCAATTGAGATATTTGTTATTTTTTAGGGACCAAATCATTAATTTCCTCTCAAACTTAAGGACCCATTGAGAAAAAGATATCAAAGTTTATAACTTCACTGATGCCCTTTTGTTTATTTGGAAATTTGAAGCTATCAAGTCTTTGGTGAAGAACCAAACTTGAGATCAGCTGAAGATATAGCATATAATGTTGCCTTGTTCATTGCAAAGAAGGGAAGCTATGTTAATTACTATATGGTAAAGCCATCAATCATCTCTTATCAACTTGTACTGTATAAATGTTTCTTTCTTATATTATGGGTTTGATGCATGCAGTACCATGGAGGAACCAATTTTGAAAGAACAGGTTCTGCTTTTGTGATAACTGCTTATTATGATCAAGCTCCACTAGATGAGTATGGTGTGTCTCTGATCTCTCTTCTCAAGTTAAAAAACTTCACAATTCAAAAATCACTAAACGATTGGATATATTATTGTAATCAGGTTTAATTAGGCAGCCACATTGGAGCCATCTTAAGGAATTGCATGCTGTTATCAAGTCATGTTCAAAGCCCTTGCTTTCTGCTACACAAACTACACTCAACTTAGGCATATTACAAGAAGTAATTACCCTATTCTTTCAATTATATACAATAAAAAACATAATTAACCCTGATATACATTCCTATCTTCTTCAGGCCTATATTTTCAAAGTGAGCTCAACTGAATGTGCCGCCTTTCTAGAAAATAGAGACAAAAAAGAATCCACTATCCGATTTCAGAACATTCCATATACATTGCCCCCAAAATCAATTAGTATTCTACCAGATTGCAGGAAAGTAGCATTTAACACGGCAAAGGTAAGAATTACATGTTCACTACATGATATTTCGGTTAATTTAGGCATTTCTTACTTATGAGCTGCAATTGTAGGTTGGTACAAAATACAGTAGCAGAACAATGAAATCTGTGTTACAGTTTAAATCAGCTGAACAATGGGGAATTTACAAAGAAGCCATCCCTAAGTTTAGTGATACTTCATTCAGATCAAAGCAGCTATTAGATCAAATCAGCACAGCAAAAGATACATCTGACTATATGTGGTACACTTTCAGGTAGTCAGAAACATCATAAGTAGTAGACCAGTAAATTAAAATATCAGGAGCATTTAATTAAGATGTTTGTGAACAAGTTTAGCATTAGAGGAACTAAACTTGTTGAAAAACTGAAATATTATTCAATGAAAGTCTTGATCTAAAACGTGTACAATGGAGGCTCTATATTTATATAGAACATGAAACTTACACTAATGACTAACTTACTGATGTGTTCACATTCTAACTGAATGACTTAAACACTTAACTAAAATCTGCTGTACTCTGCTACATCACATGTGTATCATACTTCATACTCCTTCAGATTGCTATATCTATTAGGCTTTATTAACTGTCCACTCAGATTTTTGTTATCAATCTTGCTGATGCAGGTTTCATGAAGATTCTTCAAGTTCACGATCTGTTGTTCTCAGGGTGTTTAGCCATGGACATGTTCTGCATGCATTTGTCAATGCAGTTTTAGTAGGCAAGCTCTAAATTATTCTCCATTTCTCTGTCCTAGAATCGAAATATCAAATTGATCAATGATTATCAACAAAGTTCACCGCAATTTTTAGATAATTGAGTTTTTTAAACATGATGTATTGATTTAAACCAAACTGCACTATGGAAAGGATTTTGTTGGTTGAGGCAAAACCCACTTTATTGATCTCTAAACCTTGGCATGAGTAGTCTCTGGTTGTTTGCTTGGTGATATTGATTGGTTATTACCAAAAATTGATCAATGATCACATCTAATATGTGTCTTTGTTATGAGGGTGAAAAACTATTCATTATGTAGAGCTTATATTTTCACAAGCAAGAGAATCAAATTTGGTCATAGAGGGCTTTATTAACTTAAAGATTCAGCTGTTAAATGAAGGACCCAGAATAATTTCATGATAATCTCTAAGAGGCTTTATAGTTGCCCTCTATTCTAGGTTCTGCACATGGAAGTCACAAAAACACGTCTTTCACCATGGAGAGCAATATCAAATTGAGACAGGGAGACAATGACATTTCCTTCCTCAGTGCAACTGTTGGATTGCCGGTACTTCTGTCTTTGTTCATATCACTTTCTTTTCATTATTTCATCAGAAACAAGCAAAAGGAAACACATAAAGATGCTATATATAGGATTAGCAAGCATGACTATACTGAATCATTCTTCCTACTGAAGAAGCATCTTCTGACCATGTTTAATCTTTTTCAGCATACCTCCATTTAAGTTCATACACAGTAAATATCTAAAAACATAGCCAATATATATATATATACACATTGAATAACCTGAAATATGCATTTTCCATTATATTGACATGAAGGATTCAGGAGCGTACCAAGAGCGCAAAGTTGCCGGATTGCGTAGGGTCGAAATTGGAAACAAAGATTTCACTAATTTCCTATGGGGATATCAGGTGATTAGCTCTAAGCTACACTATAGCAGCCTGCAGTGAAAGATGTCCAATCATAGTTTTATAATCCAAAGCTTTTATATATGCTGATGAGTAATCTTCTTCACTACATGCTCATGTCAAATTTTTGAACCAAGGTTGGGTTGTTAGGAGAGAAGACACAAATCTATACAGCTAATGGATTGAGTAAAGTCATGTGGGAAAGGTTTGGAAACTCTACACATCCACTCACATGGTATAAGGTAAGACTGCAGAGTACTACTTCTTGTAAGATTCTTAGTTCATTCAATTTCATTCTCCATGCATTCAGAACCTTACAGAGTTACAGGAAATTTTACTGACAGTAATTTCTCCTTATATTCTATGGTTAAGTCTGTCATCATTCCTTCTATTATAGGTGAAAAATTCTAAAATTATCATCAGGACTCTTTAGTTGACTGTCTGCAAACTAATAAAAAATTAGGGTCCCGAGGAAGTAGAGGTTCCGCGTGAACTCAAACAATCAAATTTGTTAAAGTTTAAAAATATTAATGAAGAAGCGAATGCGTGTGAAGAGAGAATCTGTGAACTCTTAAAAAAATCTTGGAGAAGAATAAGTGTTCAAGTAACTAGTTACCAGAAATAGTGGGAGATTATAGACTTGGTTTTTTTTTTTTTTGGCTAGAGATGGGAATGGAAAAAATACCTAAAGCGGGTGTTAGTCCTTTATAACCTACTTAAATACACACACTCACATCCCACCGATGTAGGGCTTGAAACCACCACAAAGGCATGCTCCAAGCACGCGCTTTGCACTTCCACCCCATTTAGTTGTAGCCTCAATAACCTCTTTCTTCACTTGTTATTGTTATGTGCAGACCACATTTGATGCCCCAACAGGAAGTGATCCTGTAGCACTTAACCTTGGTTCAATGGGAAAAGGTGAGGCTTGGGTTAATGGCCAAGGCATTGGACGATACTGGGTATCTTTCCACACACCAAAAGGGACTTCTTCACAGAAATGGTACATTAATTCCTATGCTACTTTTAGTTCTTTTTTATTCAGTTATTGCCATGCTAATATTTGAGTATTCTTTGCTTATATATTACACAACTGAACTATTTTGTTCAGGTATCATATACCTCGATCATTTCTGAAACCAAAGGGGAACCTACTTGTTCTATTTGAAGAAGAAAATAGTGGGAACCCACTTGGGATTTCTCTGGACATTGTTACATCATCATGAAAGATCATCCCCATATATTGAGTAAAGGGAATCATACATATATCACAGGATGGATTTTTACAAATATGTATGTATACATGACATTGTTCTGCATCAGGGTATTACTTGATGTGAAATACAGGGAGACTGGAGGTGTAGGATATATACATATACACACATACACATTCATGAGCGTATAATGAGCCTGTAATTCTGTGTCTTGTGTACTTGAAAGAAGACTTAAACATGCCAGGATGTCCTCATTTTATAGAGAGGAAGCTATTATTAAGGGGTTCAAAACCGAATCAAACCGATTTAATCAAACTAAACCGAACCGAACCAAAGCAAAAACCGAACCAAACCGACCAATGAGCGGTTTGATTTGGTTAAAAATGCATCAAAATTGGATGGTTTGGTTCGGTTAACAATTTAAACATGCAATTAACCGAACCGAACGACTAGTACTTATATATAGGTTTTTCTTTAACTTTTATTGTGCTTATATGATTAAATTTTTTATAATCATTTAATTTTATCATACTTTTAATTATGTTATCTTAAAATTATTAAAATTTGTCACCTTAATCAATGAGATTAACTACTTTTTAGTCTTTATAATTTTATCTTCTCAAATCTCTAATATTGTTTGTCATATTTTTTTTTTATATAAATTTGACTTACAACTCCTAAATACGATTTTTTTTCTAATTTTATAATTAATTAATGAAAACAACAAATAAACTTGTCAACCGCTCAAACCGCCTATTTATTGGTTTGATTTGGTTTGGTTAAGTAAATTATTTTTAACCGCTTGGTTAAGAATTACTTCAAACCGATGTGAGTGGTTCGATTAAAAATTTTATTCATAACCACCCAAACCGCCCAACGAACACCCCTAACTATTATGATTTAAACTAAGTTGTTTTCCTTGCATGAAATTTAAAAAGAAATGATTTAAACTAGAGGCAAAAATCGTTTGAATAGAAAACTTTCCAAAAATAGCCGGCACCCTATTTTTGGAAAGTTTTCTATTCAAACGATTTTCCCCTCTTATTTGAATCACAGTACGGCAAAAATCCATTTTATTTAGTAGTAGAATATAACATTCAACTAGTACTATATACATAAATGAATAAGCAAAATTAGGAAAAGAATTCGTGTGCAAAAAATAATACATTAATAGATGAAAGAAATCACAACTTACAAATCAATAAACCAGGACCTGCTTCACAATGGCATCACCCTCAATTTATCCTCATCATTGGTAATCCTCGATATAAGCACAACTGATTTAGTATCAAAATTAAACTTTCGAAACATTTCCTCCGGCAAGCTATTTCATGATGATATAGTGTAAGGGTGAGTGTTGACACAACGATAAAGTTGTTGCCTGATAATCAAAAAGTTATGAATTCAAATTCTAAAAACAATCTCTATGCAAAGCAAGAGTAAGATTGTATATATCTTGACCCTCCCCTGTGAAAGTATCATGCACTAAGCCGACCTTTTAGGGGGCGTTTGGTACACGGATTATTTTTTCAATCCCGGGAATCACATTCCCAGGAATGTGATTCCCAGGAATAAAATTCCCATGATTATAAGAATGTCTGTTTGGATGAGTTAAAATAATCCTAGGATTATTTTGCAATATTCCCAGGAATGTTACAATTTTGTGTTTGGTTCAACTTTGATATTGCTGGGAATGTTTAATACTTTTACAAATATGCCATTGACTTTTTATTCTCAACCAACCAATAGTTTATCAAATGTAGAAATTCTTCAAAACAATTCATGAGAATAATATTATATCATAAAGAAATAATTATATCATAATTAAAATTTCTAAATAACATTAATAGATTCATGAGAAAAATACTATTTCATAACACAATGTCCATAATTCTCAACATAATAAAATTGTCTAAAAAAGTCTCACTCAACAAAGAGTTGTAAAATGACAAAGATGAAAAGTGACCGGGGTTTGTAGAGAAAGAATTAACTAATTAGAGGAAATTAATTAGGGGTAATAAAGTAATTTTGGATGGAAAAAATAATCCCATGTCATGGGATTAGACTAATCCCACCCTAGAAAAGAAAATAGCTATTTTAGGAAATTATTCTATTCTTGGGAATACAATATTTCCGGGACTAATTTTCCAATCCATGTACCGAACGTGGAATTACTCTAGTCCGGAGGTTATAATCCCGGGAATATTTTTTCAATTCGTGTACCAAACGCCTCCTTACAGTGTGAGAACTAATTGACTGGGAGTGGATCATCTCCATTAGAAACCCTCTCCATTCTCTCCATTACAACAAATCTTAGCCATCACTTAAATCCAATGCCTCACATGATGTCATGTCACTCCTTAGCTTGAAGCACCTTTTGGGACCAAATGAAACTATGTCTTTTGCTCTTCTTGCATAGTCCCCAGTTAAATTAGTGGGCGTTTGTTAAAATTTCAGTACCGAAAAGAAAAATATTGCATATATATGACAATTTTTTTATTTTTAAAAATAATAAATAACAAACAAATAATAGAAAAATGATATTTTAAAAAAAAAAAGAAAATTTACTATTTAGTCCTTAAATTTATATCGAGTCAACTAATTAGTCTTTGAATAATTAAAATACACGATTTGGTCTCTGAACTATTTCAATTATCAACTATTTGGTTCCTAGCGACGATTTGGTCCTTGAGTTTGATCTAATTTATACTTTTTTGTTACTGAATTTGTACTAAATTAATAATATTTGGTTCTTATATCTGAACTGATTCTATACTTTTTAGTGTCTAAATTTGTTCTGAATATATACTATTTGGTTCCTAAATTTGTACAATTTAGTCCTTGAATTTGACCCAAAAATCAAATTGTTGACAATTTAAAAATAGAAACCTACTATTTGGTCCCTAAATTTACACCGAGTCCTTGAATAATCAAAACCTACTATTTGGTTCATTAAATTTGTCAACGATTTGATTTTTGGGTCAAATTCAATGATTAAAATGTACAAATTTAGGGACCAAATAGTATATATTCAGAACAAATTTAAACACCAAAAAGTATGGAATCAGTTCAAATATAAGAAGAACCAAATATTATTATTTTAGTACAAATTTAGTAACAAAAAAGTATAAAATTAGATCAAACTCAGGGACCAAATTGTCACTAGGAACCAAATAGTTGATAATTGAAATATTTTAGAGACCAAATCGTGTATTTTAATTATTCAGAGACTGATTAGTTGACTCGATATAAATTTAGGGACTAAATAGTAAATTTTCTTTTTTTAAAATATCATTTTTCTATTATTTGTTTGTTATTTATTATTTTTTAAAATAAAAAATTGTCATATATATATATGCAATATTTTTCTTTCGGTGGAATATATATAGATTGAGACAAAAAACAATATAGCAGCACTGGAATTTTAACAAACACCTACTAATTTAAATGTGGAGTATGCAAAAACAGCAAAAGACATAGTTTCATTTGGTCTCAAAAGGTGCTTCAACCTTAGAAAGAGTGACATGGCATCATGTGAGGCATTGGATTTAAGTGATGGCTGAGATTTGTTGTAATGGAGAGAATGGAGAGAGTTTCTAATGGAGATGATCCACTCCCCTAATTGACTAGTCTGTAGATTAAAAATTTGCATTTTCATTCTGGCTAGTGCTACGACTGTGACTGTCAGAGATTCTCAAGGCTCAATTCCTTACTATTTTCGATCTCTTCTCCTATCGTCTCATACGAATACCAAAACCCTTTTCGTCATCCAACGACCCTACAGTCAAATCCAAAATCCCAATTTCCATGCCACCTTCCCCTTCAGGTATCACAAACAACCCTAAATTCTCTCCCTGTTTGTCAACTTACAACACTTACCTTTTCTCCCTCTACAATGTCATAGCTACATATGCGATTTTTCTGTGTATTTTGATTTGATTCTGGATCTCTTTTGTGGCTTTTTCTCCCAGAAACGCGGACCAAATGGAAGAAGCGCAAGAGAGAATCCCAAACCAACAGGAGGCAGCAGAAGCACGAGGACGAAGACGACGAAGAAGACCTCAATGTCGAGAACGACGACCACCTTGAACGCGACGATGATGATTCTGAGGACCAAAACGGTTCAAATCCTCGGGCGCAATTCGAGATCGAGGTTTTCTCCGACGGCGGAACTCAAATTTGTCAGTTCCCTATGGTGATTAAACGCACTGTCAATCGTCCTCACTCATTTATTACTGCAATTGTGGCTTTTGAGCGAGCTAACGAGTCTGGTGACAACAAAGGTCAGTTTCAGAATCCTCCATTTTTGGAGAATTTGTCGCATGGACAACTGCAAGCGTTTTCAGCCGTGCCCGTTGATAGTGATGGCAGTAATTCGGCTTATGTGATCACTCCACCCCTCGTATTTCAAGGCTGTGGTATTATTAAGCGTTTTGGCACAAGAGTTCTTGTAGTTCCAGTGCATTCAGGTCCTCCTCACTCTCTTTATGTATATATAGCAATTTGCTTAAGTGTCTCTGGCTTTATTCTATTAACTCGACATCCTTTCTTTTCGAACTGACATGAGAAATTGAGGATGACATTCATGAGTGATTTGAAGTGGGTGCTGAATTTACGTCACTAAAACAATGTCGTGTTTTCTGCTTCAGTTATAATATGGCTTTAAAGAAATTCTTTCGGCGAGCAATGGTTTTAATTTATTTGTTTGATAGCCAGAATGAGGATGGCTGATCCTAGAGTAGGATATTGAGATTTTTTGTCTCCTACTTCTCACTCCTATTATTCTAGTTGTGTAAACAAATATGTTGAGTATTTATGTTGATATTTTTACTAAAAAACTTCCTCCGATTCAAAAATCATTTATGCTACCTGGGTGTAGCCCAATTAGGAAGGTTGGGGCAGGGATTAGGTAATGTTTTAGGGTTCAAACTCTTTAATGTACCAAAAAAAAAAATCATAATTTGTTTAGCCTCATTGGTGTATTCCTTTCACTTACTGTTTGGAGTTCGATGGGGTGGTTTAGTTTGAGATTTAGAAACTTGATCACTAATATTAAACTAATTTTGATTTATGTTTGCTGCAATCAGATTGGTTTTCACCTACTAAGGTTCATCGACTTGAGAGGCAAGTCGTGCCACATTTCTTCTCTGGAAAATCACCTGATCATACTCCAGAGAAGTACATGGAATGTAGGAATTCTATTGTTGCAAAATATATGGAGGACCTAAGGAAGAGCATTACAGTCCCTGATTGTCAGGGATTGTCAGTCAGGATCAAGAATGAAGATTTAACTAGAATCATACATTTCCTTGATCACTGGGGAATTATTAATTACTCTGCTCAGGTGCCAAGTAATGAGCCTTACAATAAGCCTAACCTGAAGGAAGAGAAAAGCGGTGAAATTTGTGTGCCATCAGATGCCTTAAAATCTGTAGATAGTTTGATCAAATTCGACAAGTCCAATTCTACGCTCAAAGCTGACGAAATTTATTCATTTTTTGCAAATCACTATGCTGAGGTCACTGACTTGGATGACAGAATAAGAGAGCGCCTATCTGAAAATCATTGCAATTTTTGTTATTGTTCTCTATCAGTCGTATTCTATCAGTCACAAAAAGAGGTACACTGGCTTTTCGTGTTATTTTAATTGTCTTGTCACTATTGTATCTCAGTATCTAGAATTCCTTGGTTGTCCATAGTCTTTGTCTTGTCACTATTTAATATGATGATCCTTCAAATAGAGTAAGTTGAAGCTGAACACCAAATGTAATTACTAATTAGCATCTCATGTTGCAGGCTGATATTCTATTCTGCACTGATTGCTTTCATGATGGAAGATTTATTATTGGTCATTCAAGTATAGATTTTATGAGGGTAGACTCAACAAGGGATTATGGCAATCTAGATGGGGATAGTTGGACTGATCAAGAAACTTTGTTGCTGCTGGAGGCAGTGGAGATTTACAATGACAATTGGAATGACATTGCTGAACATGTTGGTACCAAGTCTAAAGCACAATGCATTCTTCATTTTCTCCGTCTACCCATGGAAGATGTGAAACTGCGAAATATCAATATTCCAAGCATATCATTATCGTCAAATATGTCAAATAGAGATGATTATGGAAGATTGGATTCAAATTCAAATTCAAATGGGAATTCTGCAGGTCGTACTTATACATCCAAAATTTTGATTCAGTGTAATAATATGGTTTTGATTTTGCATTCATGTTCCCCCAGGACTAATCCGTCAAAGTACCAGTTCTGATGGCAGTCTTCCTTTTGCAAATTCTGGAAATCCTGTTATGTGTCTGGTAGGTGACTGCTAATGTAATATGCTTAAGCTTTATCATTTAGCCATTGTGTCATTAATAATCCGGGCTTTTTGCTAACTACGAATCTAACACACCTGATTTTGGTATATACATGATAAAGGTTTCCTTTTTGGCCTCTGCTGTTGGGCCAAGAGTAGCTGCTGCTTGTTCTCATGCAGCATTAGCAGTATTGTCAGAGGATAAAACTAATAGCATGTCATGTGGTGAAGTATCAGAACATGGTAACAGGTTAGTGTGACTGTCATAGAACTACTAATTTTCTTTCACTAACAATCCCTTAAAGCATTCCCCAAACAATTAAAATATATTTCAACTGCAACCTATGTAGGATCAGCCCAGAAAACTTAAATAGTAGAGAAGCTGGCCCTCATGGAGAAACTGCAAACTCAAATCATCAAAGTGGTGGGTTCTGGCTGTTTCTTATTTTCCTTTAAAAAACTGTAATTATTCATTAACTCAAATAGCATCAATTCTTTATTTTTCCTGAGTAAACGTTTTTATGATTTTTAGAAGATAAGGAAAAATTACTTGGCGATGCTGTCCCACTCCCTCCTAAGAAAGTTAAAGATGCTGCTAAAGCGGGACTGTCTGCTGCGGCATTGAAAGCTAAAGTGTTTGCTGACCATGAAGAACGAGAGACCCAGAGGCTCTGTGCTAATATCATCAACCATCAGGTAAGGTTTTTACCTTTTATCTTGGGTTACTTTTTCAATATTTCCTTCTCTGTCCATTCTTACTAGAATGCACATGGATGCACATACAAACAAGTTAATGAACCTTCCTGGAGAAGTTGGTAAATGGAAAATAGACGGAGAGCTAGAATTTTGGTGTGGCTAACTTGTATCATTTGGTTTGCTCTTATTAACTGACAGTTGAAAAGATTGGAGTTGAAGCTGAAGCAGTTTGCAGAAATTGAAACATTGCTGATGAAAGAATGTGAACAAGTGGAGAAAACAAGACAGAGGTTTGCAGCTACGATCCCACATTGTATCAGCACGGCTTGGAAGTGGTGGAGCCACACCTCCAGTAAATGTGTCAGGTGTTGATCCTTCGATTATTAACAATAACAATAGTGGCAACAATAGGCAACAAATAATGTCTACTTCTCCGGCACAGCCTAGCATCTCAGGATACGGCAACAGCCAACCAGTTCATCCCCAGATGCCTTTTGTCCCTCGGCCTTCGATGTTTGGGTTGGGTCAAAGGCTGCCCCTATCTATGATCCAACAACCACAATCAGCTTCATCAAATGCCATGTTCAGTGCCCCTGGAAATTTGCATCCTACTATCAGGGACTAATTCTGGATTAGGTTAATTGAGGAGAAGATGCGATGGTAATGCAATTTAATCGGTCATTGTTTTCATTGTTCAAGAGGAAACTGGGCGAATGTCAAGAAAATTACTTGGTTTCTGAAGCATGTAATTGGTTACTGTTGAATATGGAAGTGTTGCTTAATGGAAATAAGCAGCATTTGGTGCCCCATAATTTTCTAGGTTCCTTTCCCTTGTGGTTCTGCGCTTTTAAGACCAGGGGAATTTCATTGTCATCAATGGCAAAAATCCTGTTCAGTTAGCTTACACGAACAATTTAACAATTTCAAGGAATCATGACCAAACCATGGTTTCTGTCTTCAATGCCGGTGCTGTTGAAAAAAAAATGGAATAGGAAGAGTCTCTGTGTATTGTTATTCCTTGTAAGTTGTAACCATTGGAGAAGGCTAGTGGGAGACCAAGGAGAGCAGAAAACATTGTACTAATAGAAACTTCGCATTGCAGTACTGAATGTGAATATTTTTTATTTGTAGCAGCCATACTGTGAACTTCGACAGAGAATTTTATACACTATTACACGTCTGATAAACTGTTATTCATGAATTATCAAGATCATTACACCAAAGTATAATTATTCAGCACTCATTTCAACATCCACAATGATCTGAAACAGAGCATGATGAAACTTTGTTAGAAATAATAAAATAGAAGAATGGAAATTAATGGATGGCTTTGAGGCGTGATGAATCATTTTCCTTGAAGAGTGATTGCTTATACATCAGGGAAAGTTAGGCAAGCCCCTTCCAAAATGCAACAAAGCCTATGAATTGACTTTAACATACTAGTACATAGTAAATATTGTCTTACATCTTGTGTGGTTTGGATCACTATTTATAATTGACCAATGGACATAACCCATAAGTTATGTCCTTTCATTTGAAAGATGTTTATTAACTACTAATAGACACTACTAAAAGTCAGATCTCTTCATAATAAAAAATGTGTCGATTAGTAATTGAAAGACACCACTTGATAGATGTATTTTTTCAAATGAAAGGATATGTCTATTAATTATTAATAGACACCTTTTGAAAAGACTTCTCATGTCTGTTAATGAAACGAATCATATAAACATAATTAATTTAATATATTAATATATTAAATTAATTATACATTATAAATAGACTCTTATTTATTTTATCCAAAATAACTAGATTGATAATATTATAAACTATCCAACACTTGCATCACGTAACTGATACATTTGAAGTTGCACATGAGAGCAACCACAGAAGAAAACTTTGATAGTTCCCATAATTACACTGACACTTCCCATCAAGAATGTGAGTCTCTAAAATGACTAGGGAATCTCCTATTCTGGTAATGGAATGTCGGCCAAATCCTCTCTATACGGAATATGTTCCAATTCAAATTGCCCATTAGAATTATTAGCACCCTTTTCCATGTCGGTTTGGTCATTGCAAGGCTCAATATATGTCTTGACAGTGTCTTTTCTGACCGTTAAGTATATGATTGCCAGAAGGTATATCGCCATCAGAGGAAACACTATGATCCCAACGAACACATTTGCCACCTTTGGTAGACTGTTATGTAATAGCCAACCAACGAACCCATTGACGAGGTAATACACGTTGATTCCGATGATCCCCAACCCTAGAATCCATGATATAAGTATGATCTGCAGGTAAAATTTGTCACTTTTCATTCAAGTTTGAATCTTTGATTATATATGTGAAATGGGAGAGAAGAAGAAGAAGGACTTACAATCATAGAATTCTTGTGAGGTCCCATCTTAGTTTTACTGCTGCTAAACTTAAGAAGTGGAATCAAAGCGAAGGGAAGCTCAAATGAAAGAATCATCTGCAAAACCATTTCTATTAGCATGATTATGGATTTAATAAAACAAAATGAGAGCTTATTATAGGAAAAATAAGAAAATACAAACCGAAGCAATGATGATAAGGCGTCCTGCCCCAGCTGATCCACCAATAATAGAGACAACAAGACTAGGTGCTATAGCAATGGACCTAGTCATCAAATTCCTAAGCCATGTCTTCATCTTGAGGTCTAAGAAACCCTATAGTGAAGAAAACAAAATACCCAATTTCAGTTAACATTAATAATTTACAATTACAAGAATATTGGTTGATGATATACTTAAGTTCTGAAATGACCTGCATAATGTATTGGCCTGCATAGGTGCCAGTTATAGCAGAGCTTTGCCCTGAGGCTAGTAATGCTATGGCATAAATGGTTGAGCTGGACCGTCCCAGAACATTCTAGAAGCGATATGATCATAAAAGTTAGAAGAAATTTGTGTGAGATTCTCTAGTAATAAGGACATTAATAAGTTTGATGCTATGAATGATTTGAGTTTTTTGAAATGCACGAGTTGGAACCTTGAGAAGGAAAGAAGCAGAGTTAAGAGTAAGATCGCTGCATTGATTTGCATTCTCATCAGAAATGTTGGTGGCTGAACAAACAGTGCCAGATACAGAAACTACTGCAATATTAATCAGAAGTGCCACAAAAAGTGCGAACCCACTCTCTATCAAGAAATATCTACACGCATCCTGCATCATCAATCATCATCATCATGAAGTTCAGCTCATGAATCTAATTTCAATATATATATATAACTGATGGTGTTGCTTACTACATACATTGATGCCTCGCACAGAATTGGGTACTTTTCTAGAGAGCACAAGAGCAGAGTGAAGGAAGAGGTTGTGGCTGCATGTATAATTTGTAAAGTAGTAAGAGTATAGAAAATGAATAAAGTTAGAGTAAATCATTGAAGATAATAAATGTATCAAATTAGTCCTTAAAAAAAGATGAAATTATCAAATTTAATTTTTAAAAGATACAATTACAATCAATTTGATCAATTTTTCAAAATTTAAATATATCGATTAATATTAATTGTTCATCAGTATGAGGTTGATAAAATTTAAAATTATATCAGATTTGTCATCAAATTTTAATTAGTATCTATCTTTAACAAAATGACCTATGAAGTATGGACACTTCATTTTGATGGCGTGTCCCTATATCGGACATGTGTCAGTGACTGACATTCGTACGACACCACACGATACATATATTCATAAATTTGAGGATATAAAATCAATTTTTCTTTTACTTTAACATGGCAAATAATAGAAAATAATAATGTATATTACATATAATATGAATAAATATTATAATTTTTAAATTTTTTATTAAAATTTATGGATATTTAATTATTTATATATATAAATATATGTCGTGTCGTATCGTGTAATTTTGAGAGTTTGGTGTGTCCTTGTGTCCATGTCCGTGTCGTGTCCCGTATCCGTGTGAGTGTTCATGCTTCATAGAAAATGACTAAATTGATTCTAATTGTATATTTTAAAAATTAAATCTTATAATTTAATCTTTTAGGGACTAAATTGAAAAATTTATAATTTTTCAAAGATCAAATTATGAATTTACGTACGGCATGACAAGGGCACCAAGAAGGGCAATGGCGTCGCCAGTGGCACTTTGGCCCTTAAGTCTAGGGATGAACAAGCCCTTGACAACGTCAGAGGCAGGAGGCTTAACGTAGCTCAATTCCCCAAAGAAACATGCAGCCATTACAAATACTAATACTGATATCAGCAGTTCCAGCTTCCTCACCTGCATATACTTATATACATTATTAAAGAAACAATCTAAGATATATATAGCTATGCTAATATTTATTTTAATATCATATTAATACTGTGTGTCTGTATATCATCATTTTTGCAGACAATGAATTTTATCTTATCAATTCCTAAGTATTACTAATTAGATTCCAAGTGATCGTTTTGTTTAGTTTTTTTTAAAAGAAAGCAGAACTAGAAAACCAAGTCAAACAACAAATTACTAGAATATTTAATTTAAAATTTAAAAAATGGAACGAGTTGGCTAGATACACACACTGACAGATAAATAAATACTATTAAAAATGTAGTAGATAAGGCCATAAGGGACAAATTAATGAAATATTAAATTTCCAAAAGGAAAAAAGAAAAACATGAAACTAGCTAGTCAAAAACATAAAAAGGCATGCACCATGAGGTGCAGAAACGCAAGTCTCCGTTTACTATTGTCAGATAGATGGTAGAGATTAAATTATTACTTATTAATTATTATGGGCCAAAAGTCCTAATTTGCTCTCATATTTTTTGTCAATTTCCAATTTGATCTTATTTTTTTGTTACACTTTTGGTTCTATATCTTTAAGTCAATTGCATAATAATCCTATATCTTTGGGTCAAGTACAGAAGTAGTCTCATATCTTTGCAAAAGTATCAACTAACGGTTAATCTTTTTACAAAGATATGAGATCAATTCTGCAACCTGACCAAAAGATATGAGACCAAATTGTGACTTTTTGTAAATATATGAGATCAAAAGTAAAAAAAAATATAGGACCAAATTGAAAACATAGCAAAAATATGAGATTAAATTTAAACTTTGACCATTATTATATAACCATAATACTCCAATTCCCCCTTATTAATTATATATGTTAATCATAAGGAGCTTAATATTAATTAATCATATCCTAATAATTACAAATTATTAAAAGCAAAATAGATTACCCCAAATCTCTGGAGGCCCAAAAGCAAGAGGGTGCTCAAGCCAGTCAATAAAACACCAGTCCATACTGGAATGTGGAAAAGTATGTTGAGAGCAAAGGCTGTGCCAATTACTGCCACAAAAGTATATATGTACGTAAGAATATATTCATCACATAAATGAGAAATGCAATTAATTATTTCGGTATGCAATTGACAGGGCACATGTATATATAGAGAGATTTGTTAATTAGAGCCATAATCAAAATCAAAAATATTTTTTTTCTAAAAAGAAAACAAGAAACATTTGTAACCCATACATATTACATACCTTCGGGAATGTCCGCAGCTATGACAGCAACCTCGGCTAACAGCCATAAGCAATATTTGACAATCAATGGATACTCGGCTTTGCATATTTCCGCAAGGTGACTCCCTTCATAAATATAATTTAGTTATAGGTTAAAATTTTATTTCCATCATTTAGGTATGTTTCAAATTTTATTTTGATTTATATTTTTTAATGTAATTTTTTATGTGTCTATGATTTTTTATTTTTGATATCAAATTCATTTTTGAACCGTAATTTGATTTTGTTTGTTGACGGTCTCAATTAAATAAAGAAAAAAAATTATTAAGAATAACTCGTAATTTCAAATTTGTCTCATTCAAATTTAAAACGAGAGGGATATAATTAACGTTATTCATTTAATCGTAAAATAAGTGATTCAACTTTTGACATGAGGATGAGTCCTCATGGATAGGTTGTAAACCCTTCCCCCGCACCGCTTTCTTTAGTTGATATCATGTCTAGTGTTGTTTATGCTAAGAAGTGATTGACTTTTTTTACTTTATTTTTGTTTATACTGTATTTGATTTTGTTTTGCTTTTGAATGAATTATAATTGAAAAAAAAATAAAAAATCAATTTGATCTTATTTACTATCAATTTTGAGATAAACATATAATCAATTTCATTCATTCATACGGTAACGTACCAGTGCTGACGCCAAGATTAGCAGCCAATGACTGAATGATGAGGGCAAAGATGAGGCCAATAAGAATCACCCACAGCAGCTGCAGAAAACGACATTAATAAATATAACGTTAACGGAAGGTTAGATATATTTTAAATTTTAATGCTTAATTTTTTTTTTTCTTAAAGAGCAAAATTCTTGGTTGGTGAGTTATTCAATACACAATAGTGATATAAATGGTTGCATATACTGTAGTATAGTACACATTATTTAGTACCTCGTATCTGTGGTTAGCTCCCGCTTGGAGATCGGTTTCCACTGCAACATCAACCACAATTGACATTTAGCCATAGATAGAAGCCTTTTCTTTTTTGTTTTTTCCGGCCAGTCACAAATTTGGTGGTATCCAATTAAATAAAAGAGTAAAAATTAACAATTTGGTCCTCAAAGATCACCGAGCTAACAACTCGGTTCCTGAAAGATTAAAATGTACAATTTAGTCCCTAAAAGATCAAAATAAATAATACATTTCAATTTTTTAGGAATCGAGTTGTCAAGTCAGTGATCTTTCAGGGACCAAATTATTAGTCTACTCTAAAAAAAATTAACTTTTCTCGTTATATATATAGAAAGCTCCCACACTTAGTTTTTTTTTTAATATATAGAAGCTAACATATATGTAAAAAAAAAATTAAACATTACTCGCGTTATATAAAAAATTTCATGAATTTTAATTTTTATACAAATTTCTTAATTTGTTAAGCTTTTTATTAAAAATAACTTTCTATAATTTTATAATTATTAATACATTTTATAATGATTCAAACTAAAAATCAATTATTACTGTAACTAGCAATAGTTAAAATTTTTATAAAAGAAATTGATTCTTTAGTGATAATTTTAATAAAATAGATTATTTACACAAAATTAAAAGTTTAAAGGTTCCTTTTTTATTTTTCAAAATTCAGAATATTTTTATATGATAACTACTAAAGTTCAAAATTTTTTCTTTTTGTATTTTAACAAAAGAAAACAACATTTACAAATAGAGATAAGAGATTAAGAGAAATGGTGAAATACATATAAGAGTGTGTAGACTTACAGTTTCCAGGATCAAGGTAAGCCAAAGAGACAAGAAATCCTGGGCCTACGTACGCCAGAAACTTTCTCCACCCACCTTGTTTCTGCTTCATTATTATTATTATTCCACACAACTTTCAGAATTAATACGAACGTACGTACATGATTCAATAGAATTTTCACTCAAAATCATCTACGTACATAAAGCTAGCTATATATATAATTATATATACAAGACTTAATTAGAACAAATCTTTGATTATATAAATGTTGAACTTAAGATCAGCCATATCTGTTGTACTAATATATTAACACGATGCCACCACATTTAAAGTCTTTAGTAAATTATCAATTTAACTCCTAAAAGATTACTGAACTTGACAATTTGGTTATTGAAATACTGAAATTAAATATGTAATTTAATTCTTGAAAGATCAAATTAATTCAAATAAAGACTATATGTTTTAATTTTTTAAGGACTAAATGTGTATTTTAACATTTTAAAGACTAATTTTTCAGCTCATTAATCTTCTAGGGATTAAATTATTAGTTGACTCTAAATTCTCCTCTTCTTGTAATAACATTAATTGGTAGCTAGGAGAGGTTCAACAAAAGAAAACGGAAAATGCAAAATTAGTGTGAGTAGAAAGTGATTTATAATCGATTAAACAAGATCTATTTTATAAATGTGTTTATTTTCATTAGAAGATTCTCCCACTAAATAAAAGTGAAGGGTCAAAATGTAAATTTGGTCCATATCTTTAGCTGATGAGTTTCCAATTTGGTCCTGTATATTTTTTTGGTTGCACTTTTGATCTCATATCTTTGCAAAAGGTCCAAATTTGATCCCATGTCATTTTTTATCTCATATCTTTTGGTTAAGTTGCAAAATAGGTCTCATATCTTTGCAAAAGAATCAGTCGTTAGTTAATCATTTTATAAAGATACGGGACCACTTTTGAATTTGACCCAAAGATTTAAGACCAATTCTATAATTGACTCATAGATATAGGACCAAATCTGCAATAAAAAAAATATGAGACCAAATTGGAAACTAACCCAAAGATATGTGACCAAATTTGCAACAAAAAAAAAAGATATAAAATCAAATTGGGAATTGAGAAAAAAAAATATAGAACCAAATTTACACTTTTCTCGTAAATTAAACAAATTAAAGAACCAAAAGGATGTATGATGGATAGAAATGAAGAAATTAAAGAGGTGGTGGTTTAATTTGTAATTTGTACCTGGTGATCTGAGTGAGCAATATTATGGGATGGTGCAGAGGGAGGAGTGACGTTGACGGCGGCTATACGGTTGTTACCTGCGACTTGATGTTGCTGCTGCTGTTGCTGAAGGCTCCCCATTGATATTGATAAAATTAAAAGTATAGTCCAAGGAGAATGAATATTGGTCGAGTGAGTACAAAATTAAACAATGAGTGAAGAATGAAGAGGAAGCATGGGGAGTATTTATAGTCCAATTCATTACTACTTGGGATTGAAATAAATGATGATGCAACACTAATTTGATATTTATGAATAAAGTTAGAGAGACTCTATAATTATAATTGTAAGAGCCAATGACAAAACTTGGAATAAAAATAAATGATGATGTCATTTCAATCTATTCTTAAATATTAGAGCTGAGAGTTAAGTTTAGTAGAAGAAACTAAATTTTCACAGCATATGTGATAAATCTATAATTAACTTTGGATAAATTACATTTTAATACCTTGTTCTATAGACTGATTTCATTTTGGTACCTTGTTCTATAGACTGATTTCATTTTGGTACCCTGTTATTTCAAAAGTGACACTTTGGTACCATGATCTTTGCACCATTAACATTTTGCAAAATGTTAACAATTTACTCTTTAACAATTTACACTTTGGTACGTACCCTGTTTGTTGCACCGTTAACAATTTACTCTTTAATTTACTCTTTTGAAAGAACAAGGTACCAAAGTGATTTCAGTCTATAGAACAAGGTACCAAAGTATAATTTACTCTTTAAATTTTCATTGAGAGAGATATTTATATTTAATATTCTTAAATAAAATTGTTTTCATTAAAATATATTAATGAAAAATGAATGAGAAGACATGAGAGCCTTCTATGTGAGGGTCCCACTTAATAACTATTTCCCCAACTCCATCCAAGAGAGATGACGTCACACTTTCATTTATTAAAAATTAACATAAGAAATATAATTTCTGGTATTTAATAATTTGAGATTTGGGTATAATAAAAATATAAACTTTGATATAATATAACGATAAAATACTACACCTTAAGGAATGAATATTTCGAAAACTTGTCCTTTGTAATCATGTTTAGAAAGTTAATATGTAAGAAAAACTTTTATATTATGAAAATATAAATTATTTATAAATCTTTTATATATATTAAAATCATTTAAATAATATATTTATATTCATGATTTTTTTTAATTTTTATGATTATAGATAAAAAATTAATAAAAATGATTTATTTCAATTTTTTAGTCTAAACTTAAGAATGAAAATTTGGTTATTTGTAGTGTTTGAAGATGAGAATTAATGTTGATTTGATACTTGTTCAAATATCAGTGTTTGAATATGATTACTGCTCAACCCCTCAGCCACAATATGTTATTTTTCATTTGACTATACGTAATGCCAAATTAAAACGAAAACAAATATTTATTACAAGCCAAATAAATCTTTTGAGTTTTGACTCTTGATCAATTATCGTATCAAATTCTCTTTCAATTTCTAATTCTTATGGTATTTGTGAGTTGTGGCCGAAGGTAAGCCACTTTTCTAAAAAAACAAAAATGTATGTATAGTACAAGTTCTAATTATTAAGTTTTCTATAATAACAAAATGACATATATATAAAAGTAGTTTACTTTATAAGTACTAGGGAATAATTAAGATCATGGAATTTTTAGAATTTTCTCCCCATTTGTCTCATAGTAGCCAGCAATTATATCCACCCAAATTAATGAAAATGACAAAATGTCACTCTTAAGTTGATCATGCATTGATTTTACTCTAACGTGATTGCTCAATTCTTTGTAATCATATATCGCATCAATCTGGCTGCAGAGATTTTATTTTATATATTGAGATTAATTTAATTAATAATAAAACATTCAATAATATATGTACAATGGAATTCTCACACAGTAAAGTAGTTGCTTGGTGGATAGTTGTTTCATTCAAGTCATCACTAACAAGGAGTAGTACTTTAAAAGAAATAACTGTTCATCATTGGCCACTTTAATTTCCTTCTTCATTAACTGCTATTTTTATTAAGGGCATATTTAAAAGATGAAATATGTAAGCTGACCAACAATGACATCATTACTCACTTTCCTTCTTTAACCGCTATTTTTATCAAGGCCATTTTTTTAAAGAAAATTTATAAACAACTCTCTTATTTATAGTAGAAAAGATTTCTTAATGTTTTGTTTTTGTTAATAAATCTGATGGTGGAAATATAAGTAATTAATACACCATTGATTATAAAAGATGATTTTCCATATATCAGTACTTTCTTGTAATTCAATCTTGCGGATCAAAAAAAGTTTGTTTTCTGTCATTTTCTAATTTTCTAGCACAATATAAATTAAATTCATATTATTGCTTTAGCCCTTTTGAAATATATGGCATACGGCATACCCAGTTACTGAGTATTGAACATACCAAAGAAAGGGGAAATTAATTAATAAAATAAATAAAAGGGATCTCGTTTATTTAAATAATTAATAAGTCATTTGCCAAAACTAGCATGGATCATGTCTCTGTGGATAATCATAATGATCGGCAGTTATATATAATAATACTATTAGAACTTGCTAACCTCAGCAGTGAAATCAAGTTATTATTTATTTCAATTTGAAGATTATTTATTGCCTTCACTTATTCATGCCTTCATCATCCACTTGTGCTTCTCTAATTTATGCTTCTGCTCAATCAAATTCACTTTTATTATTGACTAAAATACATAATCTTTTTGTTTTATTAACATTTTAGTTATAGTTACTAAATATAAAAAAAAATTCTTAAGCTCTGAGAAATGAAAAAAAAATTCAATTTTTTATTCTGTGTAAATAAAATCTTTTGATTCAAAAAACTTTATTACTTTTAATTAAAAAAATGACTAATACTAAATTAGATCAACATAAAATGTAATGTTCATAAAAAAACATAAAATGTAACAATAAATTAATATATAGAATCAATGAAGTTTTTTTTTAATAAAATAGGTCTTTAACACAATAAAAAATTTACGAGTCTCTAATCACTTTTTAAAGTGTAGACTTTAGAGTGTCATTTACAAAATAATTATAATTCAAATGAATTTTGTACATTTTAAATTTTTAATATTTGATATGCAGCTTTATCTTTTTCAAATAAGATATTCTATCAACTTGCTGGATATTTGGATTATTATAAAAAATGAATTTTCACACTCCTAATTAGTGTATACATACATATAGCAACGTTTTATATATCTTGATTAAGTATCAGCAGGTGGCTATTTCACCGTTACATGAACAGGCATGGTATATTGTTATATATATTTTAATTTTATTTGTTGTTTGATTGAAGAAAACAAACAACAAAATAATGAAGACAAAAAAGTATAAAATCCAATTAATTAGTATTTGGAACAACCAAGTTTCACTGATAGCTTAAGAAGAAGACTGATCATATATATATATATATATATATAAAATTCTTTATTAATTACTATACAACTAACAACTTGACACATTTGGTGTCAAACTTCCTTCAAGCTTTGTAGCCAATTTCTTGGAGTCACATTCAGTTGACAATGAAAAAAATTATGAGGATCGAATTTAAAATGTCGAAAACATTTTAAAAGTTGGATTACTAAGAACTATCATGCCGTATACGATTTCTTAATTATGTCTCAATATAATTAATGATATGTATTTGTTGTATTGTGTTAGCATGCTCCATGCCCTCCAATTGGTGCATGGTCAAGTTCATGCCATTTCCAGTTTTATTACATATTATTATTATTTCATTTATTTGATTTATTTGCGATATAATTCTGACGAAAGCCTTGATGTTCAAGTCTTGTCTCTATGGTTTTGTAGCTATACAAAACAATTTATTACTTAATTATATTATATCGCCCTTTTGCTTGTGGGGAATAGTAAGGCTTCATCTGCAGCTGCGTATACAATTGATCACTTCTTTAAAAGAAGGCCAAATGTTAAATATTAGAAATCAAAATGTATAAGACTTTGTGGAAGAATAGGACAAGAAGAATCTTATTTGCAGATAAACTTCAACTAGAAATTAAACTAATTTTAAGAGAGTATATATGTAAGTTGCATACGCTAGCTGCATTGATGATCACACTGAAAATTAATCTTTTAATCAAGTTTTCTTTAGAACGTCTGAATACAAGAAGTGATTCAGTTAGGCAACAGTGTACTTATCTTTTAAATCTTGCTTCTTTATTTACTTCCTAAAATGTGGCTTTTGGGGTAAGATGCAATCTTTTTTTTTTTTTTGTAATTTTGATTATATAAAGTTTCTAAAAAGTTTACTCTTTAGCCTTGACAACTAATTGAATATGATCATATTTTTCTTATTTTAAGATTAAATTGAACTCTGAAAATGGACTGCTCATTCAAAGTTCAAATAATGCGACTAGTTCAGAACTCCGAATTACTCTTGACTAGTTCTTTTTCTTTCCAATTAGGATCATCAACAAATTAAATATAGTTAAATCATGATCGAAAGTGAGTTTGAAATCAAAGAGTGAAAAATTATAGAAAATTAGTCCCAAAATCGTTTTAGGACTTGATTTAATTTCATTTGCTAACTGTTTCAATTGAGTAGAAAAAAGACTCATAAAAAATAATTTATGACTCAAAACTCATTGTATTTAGACTTTTTATCGAGAGAAATATATAATTAATTTCACTTATTTATCTATAAACAAGTGGCACCCACTTTTTAGAGCCAAATTTGACATTATTTTCTTGACGGCTTTAATTGGATATGATATCTCATGAACTTGGATAATTGCGATTGATTTTAAGTACAATGCAATTATATATATGGACAAGGATTGAGTTAAAAAAATTTGTCAGTCTAAAGATAGATAGAGGTAGGGATGGTAAAATGGTTGGGTTGAGTTAATTTTGGGTTGTGTTGTAAATGGTTGGGTCATAAATGAATTATTGACCTATTTATGATCTATTTATATTTGCTAAATGGATTATGGGTAGGTCATGATCCATGAAATCAAGAGTCGACCCAACCCAACCCAACTCATAAACTCATTTTAAAATATTTATATTATTTAATAATTAAATTATTTAATCAAATTAAATAATAATTATTTAATTTGTAAACTAATTTATGAGAATAACTTTTAAATTATTCAAAATTAGGACTAAATTGTATTCTTTCTTCAAATATTGGACTAATTTGTAATTTCTATCTTTTTCCATATTTTTCCAAAATTGTATTTTGACCCCAAACACTTTTGAAATTTTCATTTTAGTCGTCAAATATCATGATCCAGAGACTTTTTGTAAATTTTGAAAACATTTGGGGGTATTATGTAATTTTTGCAAAAATTTGTGAAATTCATCTTCCTTCTATCGAATGCAAGGTTTTGTTGGACTAAAATGTATTCATTTTCTATATTTAGGACTAATTTGTAATTTTAACATTTTTCCAATTTCAAAATTAAAATTTAACCCCAAAATTTTTTATAATTTTCATTTTAATCCTCAAATATTATGATTCGTGGACGTTTTTGTAAAGTTCAAAATTATTTAGGGACATTTTGTAATTTTTGCAAAAATTTATGAAATTCATATTCACCCCTTTCATGAAATAGTTTTGGCACAAATTTGGGTTAGGTTGGGTAAACCATGGGTTTGACCCAATCCAACCCAATTTTAGTGGGTTAACTTTGAGCCCAACCCATCTTGACCCACTGTTCAAATGGGTTGGGTCATGGTTGATTAAAATGATAATTGAATTAGGTTGGGTCACTTTTTGCCATAGCGTACCGGGATTCAATCTTCTACATTTTTATTCTCTATATTTTGATATTAGCTCTTTATGCATTTTTCATGGAGTTGAAGAGAGAAACGTAGAAAATTCGGAAAAATATAGCAGCCTGATGATACTCATGATCACCTCTACACTCACATGATTAAAGTTTGAAGTTTGAACTATTACTCAAACGACGCCTTAGGAAGCCCAAGTTTCAATGCTTTCTGTTAGTTTATAATTATTGTGTATAAAAAAAAGCCTTACAAAGCCCAAGTTTCTGATTTTGCATGGATATTATCGTGACATAATAAGGCAAAGAAAATACATGATTTCAATGATTGTGACAATGTAAAATTAGTAAAAAAACAAAAAACTAAATCTTAATTTCTATTAAAAATTATGATATAATTTAATGTTAATTTATTAAAAAATTTAATATAAAATTAATTAAAATATAAAACTTTAAAGATTAAATTGACCGTAAATAAATATTGATGACAAAACAAAAAATTAATGTAAAGTTTGATGATAAAAAAAAGATACTTTTACTAAGATAATCATGTTCAGTAACACTATAAAAAGAAATCAGACTCCCTCAATCATCTCAGGATATCATTTGCGAGCCATATTTTGGCTTGATTTTCATTGTCTCCTTGAATCTATATATACTATATAGAATCTCTTACTTGAAGTGGGTTTTCCATGATTCAACTCCTGCATATTCTTTAACATCTCGATGGCCTTATCAATGTCATTTACATCACTGTACTAGTATCTAATGAAAGAGTCTTATGTAACTGAGTAACTCTGTTAGGATTTATCTCTCTTCCATATGCGAAGAACACAATTTGAATGATGAGTGAAAAAACATACGGGACAACTTTTAATTTCCCCCTTTTGTGTGTGTATTTAGCGATCTTGTTTTTTTTTTTTTTTAATTGTATAGCATTGCATAAGAATTAATTCAAACTCCTCTTAATGTATGTAAATTTTTCTCTAAGTGTAAACTTAATGCTATGATAGGTCATCTAATTGATTATTTGGTTTGAGTCGCAACTCTATTTTTTCTAGTTGATAGGCTAATTAGAGTAGGCTTCCACATAAGTCCTTGCTCTGTTTTGTTCCATATTTGATTTATGTTTTACCTATTGTTACACATGAGAACGTAACATTCTCTCTTCATTTTATGCCTTTTTGTAACTCTAAGAAGTAAATTTATAAATGTCCAATTGAAGACTTGATTAATGTGTTTTTATTGTCTCTAAAGGTTAAACCATGCAAGTTTAGCTAACCTTTTGTATTTTGCAGTATAATTCTTAGTTTAGGTGTTTTTAGTGAATAATTGTTATGTTTGATATTGTGATTCACCTTATAGATAGTCATTAATTGTGTTTTTTATGTGTTTCAGCCTTTCAGGGCCTTGGAATGAACTTTTGAATGTATTTTGAAGAAAAGAATTCAAACACCAAGTTCCATAGCAGAATGCAGGAAGTATGTTAGTAGTTTTCCAAATTTTCAAGATCCAACATACCAATTTTAAATTAGCAAGTGCTTATTTTCATTATGAATTGTGTCATTGTTATTATATTTATAAGGAAAATAATGATTTTGAAGTTGATAAACTGGGAATATTAAATTGCCATGGGGCATTCCATATAATTATATTTCAAGTTTCAACTCTTGCAAGACAAAAAATGCATCTCACTTCTCATCACAACCGCAAATTAAACCGCTGCAATTGCCGACGGTGGTGGACAATGGCAACACAACATGGTCAACATATATATGGGAAGAGGCACTTGTGTTTTTCAAGTTTTGGTAAGTTTTGAAGAACAAATTTCAAGAGAAAAATTTTATTGTTATTTAACTGTAATGAATCGATCTCAAACAAGTTTTTGAATCAAATTTTCATACCTTTTTTTTCATTAATATTAATTGAATTGAAGAATGAAGAGAGTGGTCAAATAGTAGTACTGATATCCAAATTACATTCTAACTCAAAAAAATTATTAGATGTAATTTAAATCAGATATTTAAAAATTCAAGATCGATGCTATAAGAATATGGTTTGATTGGTTTAACTGTCAACTAGTATGAAAAGTAACTTGGTTTAATTATGAAAATTGTTTTAGGAGTTTGACCGAATTGGATTAAAAATAACCAAATATAATTGCTACAACCGAGTTGTATCAGTGAATCGTTGAATAATTGTTTGGTCAATTAAAATATTAAATTCTATTTTGACCCCATATATTAACATTCTTTGAATGCAGTCCCTCAAAAAAATTTGAGTAAACATGCAATACAATCCCTGAAAGATACGCTCGCTGACATTTTAGTCCCTGAAAGCTGTAAATGGTAGTTTTAGTCCCTGATTATGATTTGGTCCTTTGCCAACTCAGACTTACAGGTAAGTAATGGAAGACAGACTTACTGTGACACATGAGGGTTTAACCGGTCAAATAGTTGCACCGTTAATCATATTTAACTGTTGGTGACGGAGGGACTATATTGTCCAAACGACACATCTTTCAGGGACTCAATGTCTAAAAGATATTTTGTTTTTTGTAATTGAAAATCGCCTATTTACTAAATTACTCAAATAATTCTGCCAAATCATTTATTTAAATAGGACATAAAATCCTTTATTAATTTACAAAATAGTTAAAAATAAATTTTAAACTCTTAGAAATTTATAAATATTTAATTTATGGGAAAAATATTTTAACTGTAACCTTTTTCTTGGTAGACTTTCTTTTAAATTTAATAATTCAACAAGTAATTAAACAAAAGTCCTGAAGTGACCAAAGAAAATCTCTTATTTTGATTACTTAAAGAATTAGGGATGTTACAGTTGGGACAAAGTTTGGCTAATTAGAGTCATTAATAACTTTATTAAAGCTGAAGAAATAACCCCACACTAAATGTTTATCTCTTCTGTCAATAAGACAAAAATAACTGGTAGACCTTGTTTCAAAAAGAATTGTGAAAAAAGTTTCATAACAAGTTAACCCAAATGAAGGATCTCCTCAACTTTTTAATTATTATACAACTAATCACTCTTTAAAAACAACAATCACTCACCTCAACTTTATTCAATTATTCTCTTAATGTTGTCAAAATAGGTTAGGCCCTATGGGCTAGTCCATAGCCTTATAAAATAATTTAGAGTCGGGCAACAAAAATTGACTAATTTTTTAATTTGGGCTTTTTTAGCCCGCTCTAATTAGAATAGGGAAAAAAGAGGACTAAGGTCGGGCTTTATTATAGCCTTAATTATTTATTATTATTAAAAAATATTTAAATTGTTATAATTATTCAAATTTTTTAATATTTTATATATTAAATAATGAATATTATATATATAGTAATGGATGGTTAAATAATGAATAATTTGTGAAATATATATATTTTTACTCATTTTCACTTTCATATTATTAATTTTAGTATGTACTTTAGAGAATATTATATAATTATTTAAGTTATAACTTGTGATATTATCTTATAATTTTGTTTCATATTAAAAAAAATTATATAATTGAAATTTTAATTTTATTTATATTTTAAAAAATTAAACAAAATTAATAAAAAGGCCCATAGGGCTAATCCTAAGCCCTAACAGGGTCGGGTTGGGCTATAATTTTTTAACCCAATTTTAAATAGGGCTTTTAAGCTTGACCCTAATTAACTTAGGGCTATATAAAGTTAGGGGCGGGCTAACCCATTTTAACAGCTTTACATTCTCTATCATATATTCAAATTTTTAAAAACTTAGATTGAATTATAAAAAAAAAAAGAAAAAACTCTAATGAATCAATATCATAATGTAAAGGTAATAAGTAGTAGTACACAAGTTACATTACAAATACCAAAAAAAAAAGTTACATTACAATATTACACTTTTTTCAAAAAGCAAATTGGAATAAAAGAAAACACATTATTTTATTCAAACTTCAATAGCCTATGCGGCAATTGAGAAACACATGCATTTATCCGTTTACAAATAAATTAAACTTCAATAGCCCACAAATTAAAACACAAATAAACGGATATATATATATATATATCATAAATTCTTTAGATTATTATTTCAGCATCGATCTAAAAAGGAAGTTTAATTTATCCATCCAAAATCTTAATCTGTTTCTCGAGATGATCAATAACGCTTTTGTCCACTTGAAAAGACCTAGTAAGAACTTCTTGAGGAATGAGAGGATGTGCACCAAATAAACCATTAGCAAGAGCAATAACTCCTGGATTTTGGCTACTCAAACCAGAGATAGCAAAAGCATTTGTCTTCAATACGAGCCAAGGCTATGCCTAAAGTGTTAAGTCCTGGAATATTTTCAACAGTCACTGGAACAGCCCTTAACCCAAGTGGACTAGTAGCTGTGTCTCCTCGGTTTAGTCCATGGAAATAGAAATCATCAGCAGTCACATTATTGTGGTCCTTGCATACCTTTCCATTCACAAAAACTGAAAAAGAAAAACAAAGAAGAATTGACCATGGCAAAGTTAGTATGAAATAGGGGAAATTGGATCCTCTAAATTTGAGTTATCTATTATTCTCTGCATCTAATTAATTTTTAACCGTCCAATTTTGTACCCACCTTTAAAATCGTGCCACATGGCAGTCTCATTTTAACAATTAATTAACATTAGAGATTTAAAGGAAGAAAGTAGTAAATAATGAGAGTACTAATTAGTCAATGACTGAAATGAGATATTTTAATGAGACAATAAAATATCATGATAAAAAAATTACATGATAATCAAAGAAAACAATGATAATTTTTGAGTTAAATGTAATCATATATGATAAATAAAAGTATATATACATATAAATGAATATTAGTACTTCGGTTTAATTAATTGTATGTTTAAATCGTTAATCGAGTTAAATTAACTAATTTTGGCACATTTTTAACCAAATCAAACTGTTCATTATTTAGTTTAGTTTAGAACTGAAGATGTTGAAGTCTTGAACGGGACTAGGATCACCGGCTAAGACAACAGAATAAGATGTGAGAGCTAAGAGGACAATAAGGGCTAGGGATGGCAATGGTTTAGGATACTTAGGATATTCATTCGTATCCGTCCGAAAAAATATCCAATATCCNGAAACTAATGTTTCAATTATGCCCCCAATTTTGACTCAATGCCCATGTGGCAATTTTTTTTACATATGTGTCATTTTTTTTGTCTGACTTGAATACGTGGCATGATGACTGGACATTCCTATTTTTTTCCACCGTGGCATGATGACTGGATTTACATTTTTTAACATAAAAATTGAGTAAACTAGCAAATCAGTCCCTGGATTTACATTTTTCATCATCTTCATTCATTTTAGTCCCAAATCCTCAAAATAAAATTGTAAAGTGTCCCAAAACTCTTCCAAACATTTCAATTTAGTCCTTAAAAGTTTTAAAAACCCTAAAACCTAAACTCTAAACCTTAAAACTATAAACCCTAAACTCTAAAATTCTAAACCCTAAAACCCTAGACCCTAAAAAATCTAATTTGAGCAATTAGGTCCCTCACCCATTCTTACCCATTATTCTCAATTCCCCCTCTTTTCATCATCTTCATTCATTTTAGTCCCAAATCCTCAAAATAAAATTGTAAAGTGTCCCAAAACTCTTCCAAACATTCTAATTTAGTCCTTAAAAATATTAAAAACCCTAAACCCCAAAACCCCAAAACTCCAAACCCCAAACTCCAAACCCCAAACTAGCAAATCAGTCCCTGGATTCACATTTTTCATCATCTTCATTCATTTTAGTCCCAAATCCTCAAAATAAAATTGTAAAGTGTCCCAAAACTCTTCCAAACATTTCAATTTAGTCCTTAAAAGTATTAAAAACCCTAAAACCTAAACTCTAAACCTTAAAACTATAAACCATAAACCCTAAACTCTAAAATTCTAAACCCTAAAAAATCTAATTTGAGCAATTAGGTCCCTCACCCATTCTTACCCATTATTCTCAATTCCCCCTCTTTTCATCATCTTCATTCATTTTAGTCCCAAATCCTCAAAATAAAATTGTAAAGTGTCCCAAAACTCTTCCAATTATTCTAATTTAGTCCTTAAAAATATTAAAAACCCTAAACCCCAAATCCCTAAACTCTAAGGCTAAAATATAAGACCAACTTGGACATTCGACTTATTTCGCTCTTTCCTTTGTTTTCTACTCCCTTTTGTCTCCCTTCCACTAGGGAAGGTTTTCCTCTTCTTTCTTTAGGTATCTTTTCGTCCTTTTTGTTGTCTCTGCAATTTTCTCCCTGATCTACAATTTTGTGGAAGATTCTTAAAGATCCTCTCACAAATGGTAAGAGAGTTTGAGCAAAATGGTTGTCTTCTGCTTAGTTGTTTGATTAGGCTGAAAGTTTTTTTGGGTAGATTTTTTCTTCGACCCTCGTGTGTTGCTTGGGTGAAATTGTCTGCCTTGTTGTGGTATCCACTTCTCCCTCTTGGTGTGTTGCTAGGTTAGGCTTTGAAAGTTGGATCAAGCCTTGTAGAGTGTAGGCTTGCTTGTATCTGGGTATGTTTGACCTACTTGTACTCCTGATTATTGTGGTCCTCGTGCCTATTTGATGTATCGACCAAAAAAAGACTTATTTTATTTAATCAAAAAAATTATTTTTTATCAACCACTTGGAAGAAGTTGGAATTGTTCTTGTGTAATACTCTTTCTTCTCATTATCTCTTCGTCTTTCTTCACTTGAACACTTCGGATTAAATAATACAAAACAACTGATAAAGTCCCTCGAGGGATTGAGGACGGATTAATTAATTAAGGTTTAACTAGGGATTTAAATTCGATTTGTCTATTTATTTATTTTTTTAATGTTTGCCTAGGATGGAATTTCCATTTGTCCATCTATAGTTGACAAGTTAGTACCAATATATAACTGGACGTTCTTCATAGTGGACAAGTTGCTTTTCATTATGGTTGCTCCATTGTTTTAGTTTTAGGCAAAGAATGATTTTAAAGTGGACAAACTTTTGGCCAAAAAACAAAAAGTTGACAAACTGAAAATATTAAATTCTTTGGTGCCACATTGGTCCATAGAGGTATAAATATTTCCCCTTTGTGTGCTCTCTGTGGTAATCAACCTGAGACTCTTCAACACATCTTTAAGGATTGTGACATGGCTCGTCTTTTCTGGGAAGCGAACAAATCCTATTTTGTGTTGAGTCCTAATGCGGATTTTTATTTGTGGCTTAAGTCAAATGCCTCCTGTAACTCTCTTGTCTTTGGGGGTGTATATCATGGCTCCTTGTTTATTTACAGTATTTGGTATCTTTGGTTGGCTAGGAATCTCAAAGTATTCCAAAATGCCCCTTTTTGCTTTAATTCCACTGTATCTATTGCCCTTTATCATGCTTTGGAGTGGTGCTCTGTTGCAAACCTGATTTCTACCCCATCTTTGTGCTCTACTTTATATGTTAAATGGCATCCTCCTCCTTTGCAAGTGGCACAAGATTAACACAGATGGATCTTGCTCTGTTGATAGTAATGGGTTGGGACCTATATCTGCTGGGGGTATTATTAGAAATGTTTCTGGAAATTGGACTGCTGGTTTTATGTGTTTTTTGGGCTATGGTTGTAGCTTGCTGGCGGAGCTCTGGGCCATCTTACTTGGGATTCAACATGCTCAAAATTTACTCTTACCTAATGTTGCTGTTGAATCAGACTGCAAAATTGCAATTGATCTTATATGCTCTCAACAATATGTCTCTCACCATTTCTATCCTATTGTTCATGTTATCAGATCAAAACTCGCTCAGTTCCATCATTTTTCAGTCCAGCATGTGCTCCGTGAAGGCAACAGTTGTGCGGATGCTTTGGCTAAGTATGCTTTGAAGGAGAGATCAGCTTTTGTAACTTTTGATTCTATGCCTAGTTTTATTAGCTCTCTTTGTTATGCTGACTTTTGTGGTGTGGCTGTGCCACGGTCTGTAGGCATTGATTGATGTACCTGAACTCCTTTTTCCTTTAATTTAAGTTCGACCTTTATGAAAAAAAGAAAATATTAAATTGCCACCGAGTTCCATATAATTAATTCCAATGTTCAACTCTCGTGTCTTAATATTATATTGTTCAATTATTAACTTACTAACTAAATGAAGCTATCGACTAGTTTATGTAAGTTTACTTTTTGTTCAAGACTTTGAAAATCTTTATCATGATAAAAAATTATTATTATACTTCAATTATTATTTATATTGTTCAATATATTATTGATTTTACCTGTTCAACAGATTTTTTTTATAAGAAACGGGCCTTAGGCCAAGAACAAAACGCACAAAAACAACACAGGCCGAACAAAGAAGCCCAAAACCAAACCCCTATTTACGAACATTCCTAAACAAACCAACCCCTTCAGAGTGAGACGACTCGAAATAGATTGAAGATTTATCATTATTATTCTAGTCAGCGATAGATTGAAGAATTTGTTGATTAATCAAGAATAATTAATTATATGGAGATTGAAGAGCAGCTATTTCTTGATTAATTATACCCATAAAAGATGAACAAATTCACCAGTTCGATTTAATTCAGAAACAGTCAATCAGGCAGCTAATAGGATAAATAAGTATGGTATTTTACCACTTATCAGCAGTGTCCTCAATTTCTTTGGTTGTTTAAGAATGACCAGCCTCAGTGAAGATTAAGAACTTCCATTTCCTCTGGTCTTCTGGATGAAATAATGAATAATCACTCTTGAATAAAAAGATGATCATATTCTGTATCCTCTGGAGCAGAAAAAAGATAACCATGAGAAGTAAAACTAAGAATAGAAATCAGACTTCCTCCTCAGGATATCCTTTACGAGCCATAATTGGTTTGATTTTCATCGTCTCCTTGTATCTATTCTGTATACCATCTCTTATTCTCTTGTGAACTTCCTCATCTAACAAACTCGCCTCTCCAACCGATTGCAAGGCATCACAAACCAATCTATATGTATATTCTCTGGGTATTGATCCTCCATTAACCAACTCAATAAGGAAATTCCCAGCATCAATGACTCTCCCAGCTTCACATAAACCATGAATAATTGGAGTATATGAACTTGAAGCGGGTATTCCATGATTCAACTTCTGCATATTCCGTAACATCTCAATGGCCTTGTCAATTTCATTTACAGCACTGTAGTATCTAATGAAAGAGCCGTATGTAACTCTGTTAGGGAGACACCCCCTTTTCTTCATATCTTCCAACAATTCCAAAGCTCTCTCTATCCTATAAGTTTTGCAACAACCATCAATCAGAGCATTATAAGTCACAACATCAGGAACAAAGCCCTTAAAGAGCATAAGGCGAAATAGATGGTTAGCTTCCCACAATCGCCTCCTAGTTGCCTTCTTGCTTCCAGTTTGCATACTGAATTTACAGTAAGAACTTATCAATATCGTGTAAGTGAATGTGTCAGGTGGGCATCTAAATCCAGGTAGCTCCATCTGCTCCAACAAAAACCTTGCCTTTTTAAAATTCCTAACCCTGCAAAGAGCATATATTATTGTATTGTAAGCATAAACATCTGGCTTACAGTGGTACTGCTTCATCCTATAGAATGTGCCCAATGCTTCATTCACTAACCCCTCTTCTCCTAGGACTTTTATCAAACACGTAACAGTCGCTGTGGTAACCAGCCCGTCACTCCTCCTAGACATCTCTTTCAGAAAATCCCAAAGGGCATGTAGTCTGTTCCCTTTAGCCAACACACACGCCATCTCTCTACAAGTGGTCTCGTTATGGGAAAATCCCATATGGGTTTCAACCCAGTAGAAAAATTCGATTGCTTTGTCCAATCCCAGATTCACCTTCTGCGGATCTCTGTAAGCAACAGGGCCAAGAACAAGGACATTCTTGCGAAGCTTATCTACTTCGTCCTTGAGCTTGCGTTGTTTCAAAGGGGCACGATGCCGAAATCCTCTCTGACGGCCGATGGAGCGAGAAGATTGGAAAAAGTATCTAGGAATAGATCTTAATAGGTCTAAGACCACGTCAATTGTCCACGGAGAAGCAGCATTAGGGCTAGCAAAAGCAGAAGGAGAAGCCAAGTGGGAATCAAATGGGCGATTTTGAATCACGGCGGTAAGTACCTGGTTCACAAGGTGTTTGCGATAATGGTGTAGAGTCTTGGTTGATATCATAACCATATAGAGAAAATAGTATGTACTACACTAGTGTATGGACCGGAATGAGTGTTATAAGCTTCAAGGAAATGGCAATCTTCATTCTTCACTCTTCAGAATGCTTAATTGCTTGCTGGTTATGGCATTTTACATTGTATCTGAAATGCCACGATATGCATTTTTCATTCTGGATCAGATCACCTAAAGTGGTTCTCCAGCCACTTTCCCTACATTGCACATGGAGTAGTAAATCTGGGCCGTCCATTTAATCAACAACTAAACAACAACTAAACAGCCAAGAATATCAATTTTCAGCAATCCCTAACCTAAAAATGTGAGAAAGAAACAGGGGAAAAATGGGAGGCACGAAAATGGAGAAAATGGGGACCAAAAAAGCACAAACTAACCTAAACTAACTTGAATCTCAACTAACATCAGCCCAGCAGAAGAAATTTCAGCAAAAACCTAACTAAAACCTAACCTAAAACTGAAAAATGGAAGAAAAAACGAAGAGGGAGAGAGGAGCACGACTGACCGCGAGAATGGAAGAGAAGGAGAAAGAACGAAGGCGGCGAAGAGCTCTGCAGACGACGGCGACGGCGAGCTTCGGCGAGGAGACGAAGACGAACGGCGGCTGGAAGGTGAGAGGCGAAGATGAAACTGACAACGACGAGAAGAAATGAAACAGCGAAGGAAGGTAGAGAAGCACGCCGACGCCGAGAAAGAGCACAGGTGACGGCGACGGAAAGCGGCGGAGAATGGAGGAGCACCGGCGGAGGGACTGAGAAGTGAGGGAGAACTTCAGAGAAGAGAGATGCTCCAGGGATTGAGAGGAAAAGTTACAATGGGGCTAGGGATTGAAGCAAAACGCACAGCTTTGGGGCTAAATATTTTTTTGGCTAAACTGCATTTTTGGTCCCATAATTTTGGCAAAGGTTTCAATTTGGTCTCATAACTTTTTTTGTTGCAATTTTGGTCCCATAACTTTGGCAAAGGTCTCAATTTGGTCCCATAACCTTTTTTTGTTGCAATTTTGCTCCCATAACTTTTGAAAACGTCTCACCGTTGGTCCCAATACTGATTTTCATCCATTATCTGCCGCTAAAAATGATCTGACATACTGACGTGGCAAATATGGGTGAAGTTATGGGACGGATGGAAATCAGTTTGGGACCAATGGTGAGACAATTTTAGAAGTTATGGGACCAAAATTGCAACAAAAAAAGTTATGGGACCAAATTGA